>JZSA01000997.1:0-46841 GCA_000956155.1 Cotesia vestalis
TTATTGGTTGTTCTGGTTAGCCGTTAGTTAGGCTTATATTTATTGGTTGTTCTGGTTAGCCGTTAGTTAGGCTTATATTTATTGGTTGTTCTGGTTAGCCGTTAGTTAGGCTTATATTTATTGGTTGTTCTGGTTAGCCGTTAGTTAGGCTTATATTTATTGGTTGTTCTGGTTAGCCGTTAGTTAGGCTTATATTTATTGGTTGTTCTGGTTAGCCGTTAGTTAGGCTTATATTTATTGGTTGTTCTGGTTAGCCGTTAGTTAGGCTTATATTTATTGGTTGTTCTGGTTAGCCGTTAGTTAGGCTAGACGATCTCTGTCACACTGTTGTCTTTGTGCAGAGTAATTCGTTGGTTCTGGTTAGCCGTTAGTTAGGCTAGACGATCTCTGTCACACTGTTGTCTTTGTGCAGAGTAATTCGTTGGTTCTGGTTAGCCGTTAGTTAGGCTAGACGGTCTCTGTCGCACTGCAGTCTTTGCGCAGAGAGACTCGTTGGTCCTGGTCAGCCGTTAGTTAGGCTGTAGTTTGTAAGTTTTAATTAATTATAGTGTGAGTGTGTGAGTGAAAATTGATCAATCTTTTGTTAATTTTTATTGTTAATAAATATCGATATATTGTTAATTAACCATTTATTATTCAGCAGCAACCTTTCTCCACTCTCTCTACCCCTTTTATAAGATAAGATTTCCTCAGCTCTGGACCGGTTCCAGGAACCGCGATTAAAAATCCTGATGGCGCCCTAATAATTATTGTTGTTGTTAATTTTGTTAATTTATTTTTCAATTGATTAGGGGCTAACCTGAACAGGTAAAACTGTAACAAATTTCTAAATTCATTAGATATCCCTGGAATGCCACCACATAATCTTCGATTAAAGATTGGTTCCCCTATTATTCTCCTCCGTAATTTGAATCCACCTCAATTATGTAACGGTACGCATTTGGTCATCAAAAAGACCACCGGAAACATTCTTGAAGCAACCATTTTGGCTGGGAAGTTTAAAGGAAAAGTGGTCCTGCTGCCACGTATTCCGATGATACCATCAGATTCTACCATACTCTTCAAAAGGCTACAGTTTCCAATTCGTTTAGCTTTCGCCATGTCTATAAATAAATCTCAAGGTCAAACAATGTCCATTTGTGGTTTAGATTTGGAAAATCCATGTTTTTCTCATGGGCAACTATATGTTGCGTGTTCACGTGTTGGGAAACCGTCGAATCTATTTGTGTTAGCTAAAGACAGGTTAACCAAAAACATTGTGCACCGATTGGTGTTAAATTAAATTGAAATTGAAAGTATTTATAATTCAAAAGAATAGATATTAATGTTTAAAAGTTTAAGACTGTCTGCCTTGCCTACTTCATTCATGAGTTTAAGCGTCACATGTTATTTACTGTATTATACTGTAATATACTTATATTTGTTATAAAATTAAATGGAAATAATAAATCTGATAAATTTTTATTTTGTACCTATTGATTTCTGCTTAATATCAAGTGTAAGAACATTTTAATTAATTCTGTTCAACGTACTTCCCCTTCAAATCTCAATCCAGTGAATTTGTATACCAACATCAACATTTTCGTCTTTGTTCGTAAATAATTTCATTGTACTAAAGGGTTATAGTAGTAGAAAGTCAAATAAGGAGATCACCATATTTTTTTACAAATACAATCTGTGTGAAAAAGCATAGTGGACTACGTGACTGATGTTCTCTTATTGTTCCTCTTAGATTGTTTACTATAATGTAATAAAAATATATAGTCACTCATCACGATATCTCGGGAACCATCAGACCTAGAAACTTGAAATTTGGTAGGAATATTACTTTTGCCATGTAGAGGTCAGCTAACAACGGTTTTAAAGAAATTCCTCCTCCAAAGGGGTTTGCGGGGGCGTTAACAATGAAAAATTTCCAGTCTTAAAATATAGCTCCTATCGACTCCAAATTTGGGAGTAATTCTCTGTCAAAGATGTAGAAATAGTATATGAATGAATTTTACGATATTTAACCTCACAGGGGATTGCGGGGGTGAGTATTAACAATGAAAAATTTTAAGTTTCAAACTGTAGCTCTTACAGACTCCAAATTTGGTAGGAATTTTCTGTAAGTGATGTATAAATCATTTATGAACGAATTTTACGATAGCTCACCCAACAGGGAATTGCGAGGGTGGGTGTTAACAATTAAAATTTTTAATTTCCAAGCTATAGTTCCCATAAACTTCAAAGTTGGTAAGAATCTGCTACATATGAGGTAGAAATGATCTAAGAGCGGAATTAATGGCAACCTAATCCAAATATGAACTGCGGGGGTGGGTGTTAACAATGAAAATTTTTAATTTCCAAGCTATAACTCTTATAGGTTCCAAATTTGGTAAGAATCTGCTATATGTGTGGTAGAAATGATCTAAGAATGGATTTTGTGACAACTTATTCCAAATATGGATTGAGAGAGTGGGTATAAACAAAAAAAATTTTGATTTTTAAAATATAGCTCCTACATGCTCCGAATTGAGTAGGAGTCTTCTATATCTATATATATATCGGAGATCCCGTTTTTGAACTCACTGATCACGATATCTCCGGAACTATAAGACCTAGAGACTTGAAATTTGGTAGGAATATTACTTTCGCCATGTAAAGGTCAGCTAAGAACGGATCTTAAGGAATTCCGCCCCCAAAGGGGTTTGCGGGGGCGTTAACAATGAAAAATTCCCGTTTTTAAACTATAGCTCCTATCGACTCCAAATTTGGTAGGAATCTTCTATAAGAGATGTAGAAATAATCTATGAACGAATTTTACGATATCTAACCTCCACTGGGGGTCTCGGGGGTGGCTATCAACAATGAAAATTTTTAATTTCCAAGCTATAGCTCCTATAGACTCCAAATTCTCATTTTAAATTTTTTTCTTCGTGTCAATTATTATTCATTTTCGAAAAAAAGCCACGCAAACATTATAATGGTTGCACATTGAAAGTTACAATGAATATCAGCTGGAATAATTACATGGATAAAAGGTATATGCTAATTCGATGAAATTTGGAATTTGTGAAAATCAAAACAATACTCTAATTAAATTTCAAGTTTAGATCTAAAAATACAATTCTATAAAATGCCCAGCGAAGCGGGCGGGTAACAGCTAGTATAGTTATAAAATACCTTGATAAAAAAATTAATTATCTTGATTAATTAATAGTCGTTAATAATAAAAATTCCCGTTTTTTAACTATAGCTACTATCGACTCCAAATTTGGTAGGAATTTTCTGTAAGAGATGTAGAAATAATCTATAAACGAATTTTACGATAACCCACCTCACAGAGGGTAACGGGGGTGGGTATTAACAATCAAAATTTTTAATTTTCAAGCTATAACTCCTACAGACTTCAAATTTGGTAGGAATTTTCCGTCAGAGATGAAAAAATAATTTATGAATGAACTTTACGATATTCTACCCCAAAGAGGATTGCGGGGGCGTTAATAATAAAAATTCCCGTTTTTTAACTATAGCTACTATCGACTCCAAATTTGGTAGGAATTTTCTGTAAGAGATGTAGAAAAAGTCTATGGGCAAATTTTACAATAGCTCATCTCACAGGGGTTTGCGAAGGTGGGTGTTAACATTAACGATTTTTAATTTCCAAGCTATAGCTCCTATAGACTCCGAATTCTCATTTCAAAATTTTTTCTTCTTGTCAATTATTATTCATTTTTGAAAAAAAGCCACGCAAACATTATAATGGTTGCACATTGAAAGTTACAATGAATATCAGCTGGAATAATTTCATGGATAAAAGGTATGTGCTAATTCGATAAAATTTGGAATTTGTGAAAATCAAAACAATACTCTAATTAAATTTCAAGTTTAGATCTAAAAATACAATTCTATAAAATGCCCAACGAAGCGGGCGGGTAACAGCTAGTTATATATAAATACATACATATATAAACTTTTGAACTAATGACATTTTCTGAACCAGCTCGACGAACTGAGTCAGGAAATAGCAAAATTTTTCAAAAGTTGCGTCATGAGGACAAATGCAATAGCTAGATTTCTATGAAATCTACTAAAAATATTCCCTATCACCGATTTTCTATCATTATCACCAAGTAATGTTTCATCAAACTTTTCCGTCTTAAAAATCTTCAATATAGCATCAATTTTCTGAGGGTAAGAATTTTGAAAACTACTTTGATCAATTTCAGGAAAAATGAGTTTAAACTCAGCATCAATCTGAAAATAAGAATTTGAATTAAAAACTGTCATGGTTTCTTGTAAAAAATTTCATATTTACTTACCAACTTTGGAGTATCCAGAAAGCGCGGAAATTCACAGAAAAAATTTTCATTAAGATATAAATCTCTACGTACATTAAATGTACTGATAGATTTTTCAATAATTAAATTTTTTTCTTTCGGTGTAGCAGTTTTCATAAAGTGAATGTCTGCTTTGATATCAGAAGTCTCGTTGAAAGAAGTGTCTTTTAGTGCTTATCCAGTATCAGAAGTGGTAAGAAGATGCTCTGAATTTAAGGAAGATTTTTTCTTTTTTATTTAATTTTTCTTGATTTATTTGATAAACTTGTTGCCAGAAAACCTTTTCCTGACTTTGGATTAAAGAAGTGTTCTTAAAAATGAAATAATTACAATAAATACATCTTAAAAGTAATGTACCGTTTTGAATATTAAAAAGCATAGAATTTATCGAAATTACAATTTATTTTGTATTACTCATGCGGGAAAAGTAGTATCTTGACGCTTGCTGTTGCGGTTGAAAAAGAGCCGTTTGTCCATTTTAAAATTACGCGTGAGTTTTTTCATAAATAAAACTGTTATTTAAGTGCGACAAGTTTACTTGTAGCACGTAAATTATTCTTTGCACACGCAAATTTAGATAAAATTGCTAAAATAAATAAAATAATAACAAAAAAAAAACAATCGACATATTAAAACTGAATTGAGGTTGACGCGTCTGACAGTTTAATTCAATAAATAAAATTGTAATTAAATTACAATAGCTTAAAAACGAATATGGAGTCGGGAAAAATACCGGAAACTTCAGAAAATTCTAGAGACGAATCCACACCACCTGAAACCCTGAAAGAGCCGATGAAGTAATAAATAATTTAGTTCCTCAAGTATCAATTAATTAATTTTTATTTATTGTTCGAAATATATTTTTTTCTTCTTTTTAAACTTTTTATTTGTTTGTAAAAACAATTTGTACCCACATAAATCGCCGCATTTGAAAATACAAAATAGCATGTGCAACTCATGCGACAAGTTGTCGCACTTGTTGCACAATATACTATATTCACACTTACATATCCCAAAACACCTTTTTTATTTCTTAAGCTAGGAAATAGTTCAACTATCGCCTTAGCGCACTCCGATTTTTCTTATGCATGCAGTAATCTTTGAACTTTGTCTTTATAACACTTCAAATGACTAACGACTAAAGACACAACTCTTTTACAGTTGGTGTTACTTAAAAGACCTTGTTTATGGTATTTTTTTATTAAATCCCCGGGAAAAACGAATTAGATCCGACCAGATATAATTATATATGGTCAGATCTATTCAAATCTAGTCTGATATGACATTTAAGACATGATCAGATCTAGTCATATCTGGTCAGATCTGATCAGATAAAACTATATCTGGGCTGAAAACTTCCCCAGATATGATCAGATCTAGTTATATCTGGCCAGATCCGATCAGGTATAACTATTTCTGGACTGAAAACTACACCAGACATGAACAGATCTGATTTTATCTGGCCAGATCTAAATAAAAAAAAAATTTTTTTTCAATTTTCGAAAAAATTGTAGAAAAATTTTATTTTTTGAAAAATAAAAGAAATAACAAACATTTTCGAACATCACTTCATTCGGTAAAGGATAAAAATAGATTATGAAATTAATGTTTACATTATATTCATAATAAAATGATCTATAATGTTATGAACTTTGCAAAATCATCATGACTTTGTCATCAGCAGTACAACGGCCGGACAGCTCAAGGAACACGGGGATCACTGAAGTTAAGCAGCATTGAGCGTGTTTAGTGGATGGGTTACCGTCACATTAGAGTCATGCAATTACAGTTCAATTATTTTTTTAATTATTTTTTATCATAACAAAAGAGTTTTGTTTAAATTACATTCAAAGTCAAGTGATCTTAGTCGATAATTTATGTAAAGAATTTATTTAAAAATAAAAATAAAATATTTGATCTGGTCAGATATAGTTAGATCTGACTATATCTGATTATATCTGACGAGATCTCGTCAGATAGAGACAATTTAAAGATCTGATCAGATCTGCTCGGCCAGATCTGGTCAGATCGAATCAGATATGGTCAGATCTAATCAGATATGGTCAGATCTAATTCGTTTTTCCCGGGTCAGAGCCATATGGACTACTAAGAATTAATTTTTCCGATTTCTGTTAAGAAAATTAGAAATTTAGCACATACAAATAACTATTTTTTTTTTTCTAGAAAAAAATTAGAAACTTTAAAATAAATATTTTTAAAAAATTATGAAAATGTATTAGATAATTTACCTTCTTGGTAAGAACTCTAAGTAGTTCATCAGATTCTAGTTTAGGTTTTTTAGAAGGAATGCTTTGAGATTCTTCTCCAATTAAGTTAGAGGTACTGTTGTTACTTGAAGATGTACCAGCAATTTCGACCAGCAGCAATTAATGAGGTGTCATTAGCAATTCGAATTCAACAGCTTCATCTAGTACATTGAAATTTGTCAATGAATAATTTTTTGTGGGATATGTTTAATTAAAAAGTAAATTTAAAATTTGAATAAACTTACTTTCCTGGATTTGGGTGTTAGCACATTTAATTTATAAAATCACACCGTTGGGACTGGCAAGAACGTAGTCGACGAAGATCGCATCTAGTCTAGCGTCGTTTGAATCGACAAAGAAAAAATCAAAACTATTCAAGTTCGGGAATACCTCGTGAGCTGCAATAAACAATAACTTTATAATAATAAACAATTAAAATTGAAATTTGAAAGTTTCTGAAAATGAAGATTAACCTTTTGAAACAAAGTCATTAAACGTAACAAGCAATTTTAGTTTGGCCCAAACATTAGTATTATTCAACTCCAGAATAAACATGACAGTCACTTTTTGATTTCGATTTACATCAAATTGTTCAATGTTAAATGAATTACCACTGTTCTAGAAAAAAATAGAACTTCCGTCAAAATAAATTGAAATATTAAATACTTGGTATAAAAAAAAAAAAAAAAATTAATAAAGAAAATAAATAACTAGCAATTAAAAAATTCAGAAATTTTTATTTATAATAATCATAAATTTTGCAGAGAATACTTTTTTAATATCTGCTATTAAAAGTAATTTATTTCATAAAAACAAATTTTAAGGTTATCTTAGAAGAAAGAAAGGTTATCTACAGTATTCAGAAATTTTAATAATAAATAAATAATAACTCACCGTTGATTACATCAATTATTATGTTCGTATCATAAAATCACCTTGTTTTTTATTTTTAGATTAAATAAGTATATTATTAACACTTGAAACACCAACAAAATAGATTCCAATAATGACGCTCACTTTGTAAAAACGGTTGCCGCGTAAAGTAAAGAACCGACGCGCTGTTAACACAAAGCTAGTGTTACATTAATGGAGATTTTGACACAAACTTTGTGTTAATTCCACAATAACATACAAAATGTGTTAATAAAAAGTGTATAACACATTTTTTTTGTTATAGACCAAAGTGACACAAACTTTGTGTTATTTTAACACACTACAATTTTTAACACTAACCGTTTTCGACACAAATACACAATATTTTTTGCTGTGTACATTTCTTTATATTATTATTTTTTCATTATTATCTATGAGTGATCTCACCAATATTGATGAAGTTTTTAATGGCAAATATATATTTAATAAAAAAATGGAAATTAAAAAAAAACTTGGATATATTTTTCAATTTTTTTAATGCGAATTTTTTATTCTTTTAATGTACTAACATTTTATATTATATTTTTGTCAATTATATACATTAGTTAAGATCTACGAGATTCATACTCATTATTAATCAGAGTCTCATATGATTTAGAGATTCGATAAAATTTTTGAAACATTATATGGGTGGTTCTCTGTAAGTATGTCTTAAATCTGTACAAAATTGTTGGACGAAATTATTTTTGATTTTATAAAAGAAAAATTACCAAGGGCTACAAAACTATTAGCTTCATAATAATTAATACACAACCAATTGAATTTTTTAACTTTCGGGAAGTTATTGGTTTTACCCCGTTTTTCAAAAATTTTGAACAGCTTTACTGATAAATTCCGAAAACTAATGAGCTTTTAACATCGAAAAACCGCGTCGAACGCCGCCAGTCCGGTCAAAATCAGTTGATTCGTTCGTGAGTTATCGTGAACGAAAGAAATCCGAAAAAGGTGTTTTTTCGGGATTGCTCTGAAATTTTCGATTTGATCAATCAAAACCTGAAAATCCCTTATGAGGATGATAAAACTGCGTCGAATGCCGCCAACCGCGTGAAAATCGATTGATCCATTCAAAAGTTATTGCCATTTAAAAAATCCAAAAATAGTGTTCTATGAAACTTCTATCAGACTTTTGAGCTGGGAGAGCTCAAATGCATCAAAATATTATCTCTTCGAACTTAGTGAACTCAAAGTATCACATAAATTATATTTTGAGCTCAAAAATTTCAAAAATGTCATAAGTACAATTTTAAGCGCTCAGATATGGAATTAGCGGGAAGTTACAGGGATTGCCTTTAGGGTGCACCGTTTTCCTAATTTTTTTTTTTTTTTGCGTTTACCATTTTCTTTTTAACTTCTAAACTAATACTAGAATCGAAAAATGACATAGCAGCTAGTTTTTCTGTCAGATACCATAAATGTCGTGAAAATGTCGATACAGTAGCATCTGAAATTTTTGTATTAATATTTTTATAATTAATTAACTTTTTCAAGAATTCTAAGTCTTGAGCTGGAGCGCTTATCGAACAAGGAGCTTTAAACCACGCTTTTACATAAATGATACTTATGAAAACACAAACATCACCTAAGCTAAGTAATTCTTTTTTGCCACCAACGTTGAATTGTTTTTGGAAAATATACATTTTGAGGCAATAGATGGCCTTGGACATCCATCTCGCATGATGAGTTGCTCCAGGAGCTTTGATCGTGATAGGATTAGTTTGAGTGCTGTCTAAGAAAATTTATATCAATTCTAGAAATTCTCTGTAATCACCTCGTGGATGATGCTCCTGAAATGATAAAATGATGATATTTTTACATTAATAGAAACTTGAATTAACTAAAATTAAATAAAAAAATACTTACATCAAGTTGTTTCAAAATGAATTCTAATACACTGTCTCGGTCGTTCATTACTTTATTATCCAACCCCGTTATATAATCATTAGTATCTATATTCTTCCAAGATTGCCGGAATCTTTCAAATGTCGATACATTTGGACCTGACATTGCCGGTAAACAAGTTTGGCATGCTTTTTGAAGAACTAACTCATACATGTGATGTCGGCAAGCGAAATAAAGAAATTTTTTTTCTAAAATACGCTCTAACAACACACATGCACCACTGTATGGCCCTACAATAGTAAACATAATGAATTAAAAGAGAAGATTTGACAAACGTTGACTGAAGTTTAGTTTACCTGAATTGGAAGCCGTACACGGAGAGAAAAATGTTCTTCGGATAAGAATATGTATGGTTGTTTCAGCTATACGCCGTAAACTCATCTTCCTTAGCGATACGCTGTATAGGCAGTTCACCTATACAACGTTTCCTCAGTACAGATCGTCAAAATGACTATAATATTGTCATTAAGAGCATGGAGTAAATTTTTAAAGCGACTATTTAATAAATAGCACTTGAGAAGTGTTACAAATAAATAATAATTATGAGTACATAATAAAATTATAACCTTGAAATTAATATAATTAATTATTAAATTAAATAAATAATTTTCGATTATAAAAATTATTAAAGAGGATTAACATTACTTCGTCAACATTATTTTAAACAGTAGTAAACACAAAAAAAAATAATAATAATAATAATTACGTCAATTATAGGATTGGAAATTTAACAAAAAAGTAACAAAAACAATTTGAACCAAATTTATTGAAATAAAAAATATATTACATATTGTGCAGTACATCTTAACTTATATAATGCTGTAAAATATAATTATTTTCTGATTTTTGAATTAGCGATACTGTATAAACATCAATCAAATCATTATAACGTATAACATATTCTTCATATTTTATGTTAATTACTTTGAACGCGTGACAATGCATATCAAAAATAGTGATTAATTTTTGACAAGCGAAGTAAATTGTATCGTTTTCTTTTATAATATACTTAATGATTCCAAAATGTAATTTACAATTCGCATGAGAAATGCATAAAAGCATGTTTGGCTTATATTTAATTTCTCTCTTCTCAATCCAATCGTAAGTAGAAACAGTTTTACATGAAAATCTATGTATTACAAAATTATTATGATCATTATCATCATCATTGATAGTTAATAGAAACAATTGTTTCATAGTTACTTTTTTCTCGATTCCTATCAATAATTCTTTAGGGAACATCGTATTAGATTGCATTTGATAAGCAAATTTAAATTGGTGTTTAAGTCCTAAAGTATAACATACATTCACTCTAGAATTCGAAACAGCGGCTATCATTTTTGATTCTTTATGCTTAGCTTCCCATCGCATTCCAGAAAAATTAATTAATGGACCAGAACTATGCATAATAGAATCATAATGAATTAAGTTGTGTTCTTTTGTTTTGCACTTCCGATTAAAAATGTTTCGCACTAATAAGTGATGTTCGGATACTAATGTTGATAATAGACCTTTGCAATTTTTTTGAATAGACCTTGCTAAAATAATATCCAGAATTTGAAGTAAATTAATGTATAATCTATAAACTTTATCGTCATCGGGTATCAAGTCTCTCATCATAATACCGAAGTGGCGAGTAAAAGTTTGCATTTCACCGGCTGACATTTTTAATGAACCGCCTTTTAAATGACTCGGTAATATGTCTGGTGGCTTGTTCCGAATATCGAATTCACCAAAATCGTGTAATTTCATACGAGTAGTTAAGTCTACTAGAGAAAAAAGTTTTGCAGTATTAATATAGTAATTTAAGATATCAAATATATCTCGCTTCAGAACACCTTCTATGAAATCATGCATGATATCAACTACCGAATTATCAAGAACATGAAAATTTTGTAAACAATTAAAAATGCAATTTTCTTTTACACCAGTGGAGCTAGGATCTTTCAATCGAATATCAGTCTCATAAGAAACTTTAACGCGTAAAAATCTCTTATCTTCTAAGGTCGCTAATGAGCGCTGAACAACGTCCATATTACAAAATCTACAAGAATAAAAAGAATGGAAATTTTCGACGAAACCAAGAAGTGAATGTAAGCCTAGATTGTCACCTAAGATTGAACCAAGTTTGAAAAAAATAATTTTTTTTTTTTCATTTGATAAATTAATTTCTACGCCGCATTTTTCCAATTCACCTAATTCACGAATCAATGTTCTAAACACTGCAAAATTTCCATATTCTTGGCAGTCCTTAGAATAATAAATCAGCGCATGAAATATAGTATTTAACGACTGCAAATGCGGTGGAAAGCAAGGGATAGATACATACGTCCCGCATAACTTATTTGATCCAGCACGGCTCCCAAGACAATTACCTGTCTCGTAATCGTCGCTAAATGAAAAGAAAGGAAATATATCATCCGTTGATGGGCAGTTTTCGATTGTTTTTTTCCAAGTTGAACTTTGAATAAAATTTGAAATAATACTTTTATCTTTCTCCAATTGCTGTTTATAAGTTTTTACGCTATCATAGAATCCAAGTATTTCAAAAACTTTTTTAAGCATGGTTTTTAATGGAAATAAAATAGCAGTCGCATATTTCGGCTTCGATTTTAGATTGCCATCATAATCTCTTTTAAGAGTTCCACATCTTGTGCCAACGGTAAACTCAATAAGTGGTACGTTGTAACAGTTTTACCTGTTCAGGTTGGCCCCTAATCAATCGAAAAATTAAACTAACAAAATTAACAAAACAATATAATTATCAGGGCGCCACCAGGATTTTTAATCGCGGTTCCTGGAACCGGTCCAGAGCTGAGGCTCAGCATAAACGTGTCCTTCGTTTCTTCTTTGGTGTCTTGGGCATGCTTAGCCCATTGGCGTCGCCTTTTATTTTTCTGAGGACAATTTTTGGCAATGTGTCCGAACTTATGGCAACAGTAGCATTCTGGCCCCTTTCCGGCAGGTCTATTTCCTTTTTCTTGCCGTTTGTCTACGTTATCTTCCCGCCTTGGCTGCTCACGTTGATTCCGCCTTCTTGTGTACAGCGCTCCTTGTCCTGCAGGTTCCGAATCACGACCCTCGAATTCTTCGAGTATTTTCACCTTTAGTATTTCCGTCGTTGGCATCTCGTCCCTGGACTCCATCGCGGTCCTGAACATAGAAAAAGAAGCTGGCAGACTATACATTAAAATGATTGCTAACACCTCATCATTTATTTTCAGCCCGATTTCATTCAGCTCCTTTACTGCATCTGAAAAATCTGTAACATGTTTTCGAAGATCGCCGCCCTCCGGCAGCTTGGTTAGAATAATCTTCTTCAAAAGTGACGCTTTTCGCGCCGGACCTTTTGACTGATGCAAACTTTTCAACTTCTCCCAGACCTCGCGCGCTGTATCAAGTCCATCTACCGCTGCGTAATTACTCTTGCATATCGATAATAAAATTT
Organism: Cotesia vestalis; assembly: GCA_000956155.1. Taxonomy (NCBI): domain Eukaryota; kingdom Metazoa; phylum Arthropoda; class Insecta; order Hymenoptera; family Braconidae; genus Cotesia; species Cotesia vestalis. The sequence continues at coordinate 12,870 of JZSA01000997.1, forward strand.
TAGCCTCTGCTTTAGAGTCTTTCTTAATCCATTCGGCATAGTTTGTATCTATAGGCTCTGGTTTTACTGAATTCGCGCCTTCGATGTGGTCCCAAAGTTCGGCTTCTTTGAGAACGGATCTCATTTGCACCTTCCACGTGTTGTAATTTTCGCCAATGAGCGTGTCAATATGAAACGTCGCCGCCATTTCAATTCCGTAGCGTCTCCACAATTCTGTGCCTCACGACGATCAACTACTAGCAGGAATTTCTTCCTCAAATTACAAACACGTCACCACCGTTAATTAATTTTATACTTGCGTTACACTTTTACTTCAAAAAAATTTTAAACTGTCTCTCTTTCTCAAAACTCGAAAGAACTCACGCCAGAACATACTAGAAGATTCTGGGCCCATAACCTGTTATATTATATATCGAGGTATTGAGAGACGATTAAAATGAATAACACCTTCGTTTTAGTAATTAATGATATATTGATATAAAAGTAAGGTAGAAGTTTAGATACAAATAATTATACATATAACTGAAATGCACGCGATAGACAATTATCAATGCGACTAGGCTGTGATGACTCACACGATAGACTGCCTGCAATTTTGACTCGCCTTAATACTTATAGTTCTAGTAAATACACCATAGGCATATTTATCTGCTTATCATACCTATATAATGACTCATGAGCTTTGTCATTTTCAACACCTCCCCTCAAAATCATGAGATTATTACTCGCTTTCATAAATCCATGACAAGCCCAAATTTTTCATACAATTACGATGTTTTAATTTTCCAAGACCTTTAGTCAGCATGTCAGCGGGCATTTTTTCAGTTCTCAAATGTTTTATGTTTGTAATACCTTCTCTACGGGCATCACGTATAAAATAATGCCTTACATCAATGTGTTTTGTTCTCGCATGGAACGCATCACTCTCAGTAAGTCTTATTGCCCCTAGATTATCATTAAATATAGTTATACATTCACAAGGGAATCCGAGACTTTCAAATATACCGCGTAAATACATAGCTTCTTTTGTCGCTTCTGAAATTGCTAAATACTCAGCCTCAGTACTCGATTGTGCCGAGGTTCTTTGTTTACGGGCCTCCCAGCTTATCGGTGACCCAGCCAAAATAAAAGCATACCCAGAGTATGATCTACGATCATTAATACATGACCCCCAGCTGGCATCTACTAATCCGAATAATTCAAGCCCGGTTCTTTCGTAAGCTAATCCACAATCGAGCGTCCCCTTAAGATATCTAAGTACACGTTTTACCGCCTTCCAATGTGTTTCATCGTAGTTATTATTAAATTGACTTAGATAATTAACCGCGTATGATAAATCTGGTCTTGTAGTAACCGCCAAAAACATTAATGCTCCAATAGCGCTTTGGAACGGATATTTATACATTTGTTCAGCATTTGGTATTTTATTTTTTACTAACTTACAATCTACTTCGATCGGTGTTGCTGCTGGATTACAAGTATTCATACCAAAACGCTCTAACACTCTCTCAGCATACAATCTTTGACTCAAAAAAACACCCTGATTATCATCACGCATAAATTTAATACCCAAACACTGATTTGCTTTACCTAAATCTTTCATTTCAAAATTTTCAGATAATTGTTTCTTAATCTCTTTTAACCACTCTTCATCGTCAGTTGCAAATAACATATCGTCTACATATACTGTAATTAACATAATTTTTCTATTTTTACGTGACACGAACAGACATGGATCTTGTAATATTGATTCGAAGCCTAATGATTTTAATTTATACACGAGCTTTAAGTACCATCGTAAGCCTGACTGTTTTAAACCATACAAAGACTTTTTTAGCAAACACACACAGTCTTTCATGTCACTTAAATCTCTTTTCCATTCTTTTGCAATCTCAACTACCGAACTCGCATACTCACTAGTACATTTAATAATACTGTCCAAAATTTCACTTAGCACTTCCGGAACTTCCATGTAGACATCATCTTCAAGTTCGCCGTTGAGGTACGCTGTAACGACGTCCATTTGATGTATTTCTAATCCGAGTTCAGCTGCAAGCGCTGATAGTAGTCTTATTGACGTTGTTCTCACAACGGGGGAATAGGTTTCATAAAAATCCTCCCCTGGCCGTTGTGAGCAACCTTTTGCGACCAACCTGGCCTTTTTGACTTCTCCTTGAGGTGTATCTTTAGTACATAAAACAAATCTATTTCCTATCACCTTCCTATTAGCTGGTCTAGGAGCTATTTTCCAGGTATAATTTTTAATCAGAGCGATCATTTCTTTCTCTATCGCTTTTCTCCATCCTTCCGCTTCAGGGCCTTGCTCAGCTTCTTTCCAGCTGCTTGGAGCGTTCGTCGCCACGTTGACGAACACGTCATCACTTCCTAGTGATTCTGGCTCTGAGTTCTCTTCATCGCTGTCCTCCTCGAAGCTATCATCAGTGTCCACCTCTTGATCCGGATTAGATGAGTACTCTTTACGAGGTCTACCTGCTTTGCCTGTACGTACCAGTCTAGGGCGTCCTCGTCCTCTTTTCGATGGACCCACTAGTCTGTCCCATGAGAGTGTCGCTGTCCTTTTCTTTGGAATTTTCTCCCTTGGCGCTGCGTTGAGTTGTTGGTCTTCTGCGCGTAATTTTCGCGCAGTTCCTCTCACTGCTCGTAAGGTTCTTCTTGGCTCTTCTACCTGTTCCTCTCGGTTCTCTTCGTGTTCACTTCGGCCTTCTTCGCTGTTACCCGAGTGTCTAATATCGACAATTACATTCTCATCACAGTTGTCGTCAAAAATTTCTTGGTATTCACGTCCAAAACCAAACTTAGTCATGAATTTCACATCACGGCTCACAATTATCTTCTTTGTTGTTTGGACGTACACTCTGTATGCTTTGGACTCAGTATCATATCCAGTGAAAATGCCCTCGATGGCCCGAGAGTCAAACTTGCCTTTATTTGGATTTTTGTCCTTGACAAAAACTTTCGCGCCAAAAATTTGCATGAAATTCACTGTTGGAATTTTTCCAGTCCATTCGGTGAATGGTATTCCACCATTTAGCGCTGAGGTTGGACATCTGTTACGCACATAACAAGCCGTGTTGATGGCTTCTGCCCAAAAAGCTGGAGAACTTCCGGCTTGCCGCATCATGCAGCGAGCCATTTCGACTAAGGTTCTGTTCTTTCGCTCTGCAACACCGTTCTGTTGTGGGGTGTGCGGAACCGTTAATCTTCGTTTTATTCCATTTGACCTCAACACCTGATCAAATTCACGATTCACGTATTCCAATCCGTTATCCGATTGAAGAAATTTGATTTTGCACCCCGTAAATGTCTCTGCTTCTGCTTTATATCTTTTAAATACTTCAAGGACTTCACTTTTGTTTTTAATAAAATAAACTTCACACCACCTGGATTTATTGTCAATAAAAGTTACAAAATATTTTTTCCCACCTACCGACGCGTGTCGCATAGGCCCACATATATCGGTGTGCACTATCTCGAGTAATTCACGTGTGCGTTCTTTATCGCCCGTCGGGAAAGGCTTGCTTGTAAGTTTTTCACGCGCACAGACTTCACATTCGGATAATTTTTCACTATCATTGAATTTCATACCGTGTACTAAACCGCTTTTTAGCATCACTTTTAAATCGCGCTCATTCACGTGGCCAAGTCTTTCGTGCCAAATATCAATAGCTTTTTTCGACGAATTACTGATTTCTACATTATTTATTGCGTCCCGGCATTGTCTTACATAGTATAGATTCCCGATCCTGTCAGCTCGAGTACATACTTTATTTTTCTTATCCACTACAATCGCGTCTTTTTCCCGAAATATCACTTTGTATCCGCGATCTGTTATCGCTGATACCGACAGTAAATTTGTGCGCAAATCCGGCACATACATGACGCGCGTAATATCTACTTCGCGTTTATCATGTCCTGTGTCTACTGGTATACTCACTTTACCCACACCAATTATCCTCGTACTCTCATTATTGGCTAATTTTACTTCACTATCTATACTCGATAATTCTTTGAACATTTGTTCCTCGTTGCACATGTGACTTGTGCAACCACTATCGATGCACCATGAGTCACCAATTCCTTGACTATAGCTTGCCTCTTCACTTGTGCTCAGCATAAACGTGTCCTTCGTTTCTTCTTTGGTGTCTTGGGCATGCTTAGCCCATTGGCGTCGCCTTTTATTTTTCTGAGGACAATTTTTGGCAATGTGTCCGAACTTATGGCAACAGTAGCATTCTGGCCCCTTTCCGGCAGGTCTATTTCCTTTTTCTTGCCGTTTGTCTACGTTATCTTCCCGCCTTGGCTGCTCACGTTGATTCCGCCTTCTTGTGTACAGCGCTCCTTGTCCTGCAGGTTCCGAATCACGACCCTCGAATTCTTCGAGTATTTTCACCTTTAGTATTTCCGTCGTTGGCATCTCGTCCCTGGACTCCATCGCGGTCCTGAACATAGAAAAAGAAGCTGGCAGACTATACATTAAAATGATTGCTAACACCTCATCATTTATTTTCAGCCCGATTTCATTCAGCTCCTTTACTGCATCTGAAAAATCTGTAACATGTTTTCGAAGATCGCCGCCCTCCGGCAGCTTGGTTAGAATAATCTTCTTCAAAAGTGACGCTTTTCGCGCCGGACCTTTTGACTGATGCAAACTTTTCAACTTCTCCCAGACCTCGCGCGCTGTATCAAGTCCATCTACCGCTGCGTAATTACTCTTGCATATCGATAATAAAATTTTAGCCTCTGCTTTAGAGTCTTTCTTAATCCATTCGGCATAGTTTGTATCTATAGGCTCTGGTTTTACTGAATTCGCGCCTTCGATGTGGTCCCAAAGTTCGGCTTCTTTGAGAACGGATCTCATTTGCACCTTCCACGTGTTGTAATTTTCGCCAATGAGCGTGTCAATATGAAACGTCGCCGCCATTTCAATTCCGTAGCGTCTCCACAATTCTGTGCCTCACGACGATCAACTACTAGCAGGAATTTCTTCCTCAAATTACAAACACGTCACCACCGTTAATTAATTTTATACTTGCGTTACACTTTTACTTCAAAAAAATTTTAAACTGTCTCTCTTTCTCAAAACTCGAAAGAACTCACGCCAGAACATACTAGAAGATTCTGGGCCCATAACCTGTTATATTATATATCGAGGTATTGAGAGACGATTAAAATGAATAACACCTTCGTTTTAGTAATTAATGATATATTGATATAAAAGTAAGGTAGAAGTTTAGATACAAATAATTATACATATAACTGAAATGCACGCGATAGACAATTATCAATGCGACTAGGCTGTGATGACTCACACGATAGACTGCCTGCAATTTTGACCTTAATACTTATAGTTCTAGTAAATACACCATAGGCATATTTATCTGCTTATCATACCTATATAATGACTCATGAGCTTTGTCATTTTCAACACCTCCCCTCAAAATCATGAGATTATTACTCGCTTTCATAAATCCATGACAAGCCCAAATTTTTCATACAATTACGATGTTTTAATTTTCCAAGACCTTTAGTCAGCATGTCAGCGGGCATTTTTTCAGTTCTCAAATGTTTTATGTTTGTAATACCTTCTCTACGGGCATCACGTATAAAATAATGCCTTACATCAATGTGTTTTGTTCTCGCATGGAACGCATCACTCTCAGTAAGTCTTATTGCCCCTAGATTATCATTAAATATAGTTATACATTCACAAGGGAATCCGAGACTTTCAAATATACCGCGTAAATACATAGCTTCTTTTGTCGCTTCTGAAATTGCTAAATACTCAGCCTCAGTACTCGATTGTGCCGAGGTTCTTTGTTTACGGGCCTCCCAGCTTATCGGTGACCCAGCCAAAATAAAAGCATACCCAGAGTATGATCTACGATCATTAATACATGACCCCCAGCTGGCATCTACTAATCCGAATAATTCAAGCCCGGTTCTTTCGTAAGCTAATCCACAATCGAGCGTCCCCTTAAGATATCTAAGTACACGTTTTACCGCCTTCCAATGTGTTTCATCGTAGTTATTATTAAATTGACTTAGATAATTAGAAGTAACTGGGTATTAGTAAACCGCGGTCCACTTCTTTCCCACAGAGTAATAATTGATACCTTGACGAATAATACGATGATCTAACTCTCTAATCGAGGGTGAAGTCCTAGTTGTAGTTGGCTTCTTTTCGTCTCGTCACTACTCCGGGAATCGGTCCTTTTGGATTTGCGTGGCACTAGGTCTGGCGGTCACACTACTTCTCCCTTTTCCACTGCACGGCTCACCTATTTTAACCCAAAACTACCCCCTCCTATTCTCCCTTTAGGCCCGAAGATCGAGACGCGCCAGTGCTATGTCGAACAATTATCGATCTCTGGTAACTTATCGATTTAGGGTAATTTTACCCTGTTACAACGTATAGCCCGCGTTGTTCTATAATTCTAAGACGATTATACTTGCTATTGAATTCGCTTAAGCTTCTATCCCCATACAAAGTTGCCGTTAATGGAAACAATCCCAACCATCGGCCGATATCCGGCAGCCAACGATTGGCCAGTTATAAGGATTTGTCAACGGGCCATATTTGGTTAAACGCTGGTCGCCGTCTATTGCGGACATTAATGTTCCGCAATTAATATCCATTTATCGCCCAAAGTCTGGTTGTTCTTGGTCAATTATTGTTATTTTATAATAACACAAATTTGGGTTTTCGGAGATGCTTTACGCGAAGTATAATATTTAAAAAATAAAAAAAGATAATGTTTATTTAAGTTTATTATCGATCCAAATAAAAGTTACATATAAACTTATATAAATAAATAAAAAAAAATATAAACTTTTATAGAAGATTATCGTAGATCTAAACGAAAATAATGAGTAAATAAAACAAGACAATAAAAATTTTAAATATGATTTCGAAGTTTGACTTGAGAAAAGGATGGCATAATTTTTGAGACAAACATATAATTATTGGAAGGATCAACTATCCCTTATTAGACAAAGAGATTTAAAAAGATTAAAATTATTTGAAAAAATTGAAAAAGATTTGATTTTTACTACTACATAGATATACGCTTTACATTAAGGTAATCTTTTTGAATCTCTTTTTCTAATAAGGGATTAGCCTAAATAGGTTTGGTGCAAATTAAATTTAGAATTAAAAAAAATAATCGTCTTCAGACATTTAAAAACTTTATACAAAAATCGACAAAATTGAGTACTAATAAATTTCATAATCTGTATATGTAGTAATATAATATATTTCAATCATTCAAATAGCTAAGTTGAATTTTTCAGTTATATTCCAGCATGCAGCGCAGCCGGTAATGATCGAGACTTTCACGCAGACGAACCAGGTTCGATTCCCACTTCGACCTAACCTTTAAAATTTTTTCAGAATATTTGACTAGGATCGACGCTCCTGTGCTACATCTTCTACTACTTGACTTCATAACGCCAATACGATTATAGGAATAAAAAATTCTACGACATAGAGGTTAAATTTTTAGTTTTTTTTTTTTTCATTTTAACATACTCAGCCGATGATCAGCCATCAACGGCCCGATAACTTTTTTTACAATCGGCCGATAATCAACTGCCGTTAATGGGCCGTTGTTATCATTTGGACATTCAGCCGTCCGTGGGCCATTAAAAGTCGCCAATGATCGGCCGTCAATCAGTATCCTTCGCCCGTCGATGGGCCATCCGAGGGCCGATTTTCGAACTTTGTATGGGTCAGTAGAATTAATAATTTTTAAAATATCAGGTATAAGTGTTTTATTATTGCCATTACTTGCATTACATTGTAACTTTTTTTTTAATATTACCATGCTCTATCTTAAAAAGACCTTGAATCACTTCAAAAATATAATCTATTTGATTGTATGGAATATTTGATGATCCGTATAATTTTAACGCAGCTTCAATTAACTTTTCTTTAAAGTCACACGACTCATAAGAATTATTATTTTTTGACATTATTAATATCTAAGTATTATTAATTTGTGTGCAATTGATATCATTGATAAAAGTTTGGAGGGGAGGAATTAAGAAATCATCGTCGCACTAAATCTTATAAATGAAAACCTTTAAAAATAACCATGGATAAGCTGCTTCACGCGAAAATTCTAACTGTAAACTGTAGAAACTTTCAAAAGTTAGGTCAACACATTCAATTGTAGACGTTACTACGTATTTGATATCATTGATTATAACTAAACGTTTTTGAATATTGTTCAAGCTTTCTCCAATTACAACAGACAATGGTTGCTCTGACAATCCAAACTTCTTCAATTTAGCTTTCCTTTCTCTTAATGATTCATTTAATTGTTCTTCATTCTGAACAAAAAAAAATTATTTTTAGTCAAGCAACTCATTTTTGGTCTAAAGTTTATGGCATATGTAAATATAAAATTCAAGAGATATTACTTTTACATGTAAAAAAAATCCTGCAATTACGTCGTCTCTGGTTGGCCGCCAAATAGATTTATCTAGTGAATTGATCATTGGAGGATTCGGTAAAAGCAACGGTAGCCATTGAAATATGATTGCACTCCGTGTATCTGCAATGAAATAAATAAATATTTATATTATAAATTAATGAAAAATAATTTTAATGATAATTAAAAGCCGACTTACTAACCTTCATCCTTGTTAATATTCAAGTTGAATAAGCTTATTTGGTTTTTAATTTCAATAGTTTTTTTTTTTTTTTTTTTTCTATCACAATAATGAAATATTTTTTTTTTTAGAGTAAGGTAACTATCTTTTAGACTTGTCGTTTTATCAGGATACAAAATGGTAAAATCAATATCAATTAATTTTAGTCCATCAAATTTATTTCACAGGGCAGGATAAGCGGAAATGTAATCGAAACTTGTCAGTTTATTATCATTAATAAGATCTTGAATACGTTTGCGAGAAGTTTTTTTCCAATATTCTTCTATTGTATTCCAGGGGTCAATATTTTCTGATAGAAATTTCAGTTGGTTTCCATAATTTTCAGGCACACAATCTAAAAAATGTAAGCATAAAATTGTTAAGCCCAAAATAAATAAATAGTAAAAGAATCAAATAGTTTCGTATACATACCAATATCAAAAATATTTTGATACTTTCCCAAGCGAACTGGTGTAGACTGATCAACTATTTTGCGTTTTAATCCTCTACAAGGTTTTACGGATCCAAACTGTATCAATAAGTCTCTCCAGTGATTATACCGATTGTAAAATTTACCACGAGCTAATATTCTTTTAGTCCCGTCTCGACAATATGGAACATAATAAGTTGTTGGTAACTCCAATGTAAATATTAGTGGCACTAATGATGCTAGTTCTTGTAAGCGTTCCGGACTTATTATGTAAAAAGTTTTATAATTAAATTGGACCAAAACGTACAAACAGATACTTGATTAAAAAACAAAAATAGTGTGAGAAATTTGAAGTACATTAAATTTTGATTAGAGCGCATTTCAGTTAAAATTATTGTGTCAGACAAAAAATTTCTGTAGAAGTCATTAAGAGTTCGGTGATGCTTGTAATAGTTGAGTACAGCTAGGCCTTGAACGGATGACTTTAGCGTTTTGAAGATATCACCGACTGGATCACCCGAATTCATTAAAATTTCATTATCATAAGGAAACGTCTCTAAAATAACAGGATCATACTCCATAATCTCACTTACTTCCACCAAATTATTTATATCTATAAAATTTGTAAGAAAAATATTTTATAATTTAAACATGGTCCACAGTAACGAATTGCAATAGCAAAATTAAAAAAGAAATATCGATTGTAAAAAAAACGTTTGTGTAGTTTTAAACATATATACCTGATTCGAAGAAAAGGAATTGTCTATTACTGATGGAAATTTTATTATCAGGATAGTCAGAGAGAGGAATAGGGAAAACCTGTCAGTAAGAGAAGGTTAAAGGAATACTTTTTTATGATTTTTGTATTTTACAGAATTATTCAAAGTTGACTTTTTTTCATTGATTATTGACAAAGCTTTAACTCCAGGTGTATAAAATTATGAATTTTGATTATAATTTTATGTTGTGTTAAATTAAAGAACAGAAAATAAATGTCTGAGACTTGTAAAGAACAAAAACCGCCTTTACCATTGTATTTATGTTAGAATTAAGATAGTTAATTTATCCTCGAATAGATTAAAAAAAGCCTTATTAATAATTAGTGACATATCAATTAATCAAAGAAAAATTTTTCATTGTACTTTTGAATCCGTGACGTCATTATTTTTTTCAAACTCCAATTTCCATTTTGATAAGAATTTTGATTGAGGACCATGCTTATCAATCATTTGTTTTATACTTTCTGCAGTCAAACATTTGAAAGATTCTTCGTCAACTTCATTTTCTAAAATTTAATATAGATTTTTTTTAATAAAATTGAACTAAATTATTTTTTATGACTTTAATTGTGATTACTCTAATATTAATGACAGTAAAAATGAGTAAGCATACAATATGTTTAGTGAAACTGAAATCAACAGACGCTTGAAGGCTTTTAAAATTTTTTCATTACATCAATTAAGATAAAAAAATTCGCATTAAGTATTACTTTAAATTTTCACATGGGGCATTTTTTTTTTATAAATTTTTTTCATAATAATTAAGTTGTAGAAAAAATTTTTAAAATTGTTAAACTTCTTTCAATTTCAGTAGCATTATTTTTATAATTTAATTTCAGAGCGACCGCGTGGCCGAGCGGTTTAAGTCTTAAACTGTCCGTTCAACAGTCGCTCAGGCGTGGGTTCGAGCCCTGGCAGTCGCAATTTTTCTGCGATTTCCAAGGCTTGCTCCCTTGCCGACTGTATCCTGGCCAGGTTTCTGTGGTTTCCTCGGTCACTGTGCTAAGGGTGGGGCACAGGCGAATGCGGGTTCAGACTGTAAGACGGCCACAGCTGTGGATAGTAGGTTAAGATGTGTAGTTCGGCACATCAAAAAATAGTAGGAAGGGACGTAAAAATCCCACGTGTCTAGGCCAGAAGGCTGACGCGTAAGACTCCAAAAAAAAAAAATAATTCAATTACAATAAATTAAATAGTAACAATTCAAAAGTTAATAAAATTAACTTAAGCAAAAGTAAAATAAATAGTATAATATTTATAATAAACATGAACTTATTGTAGGCCGGCTCATTTTGGCATTTTTATAGGTTAATTAAGGTTAGTTGTTTACTTATTTATCATGCGTTTGGTAGAAGACAAAAACAATATTCAATAATTCATACCTTCAAATATTGGCTCAAGCTTCTCCAACTTCCACTCTTGTAACTTGTTTTTCACCCACTCATCCATTAAAATTGAATTATTTTATTTTACTTTATAATTCACAATCCTGAAGGAGAAATTAATACGAACACAAATGTACATACACATACATTAATAAACAATTGACACCGAATATTCAAGTCGCTGTTTCGCAAGTCCGGTGATTTTAATGGTCGTTACGAATCAATCGTATAGCCAGATCAGCTATACAGATCCTCATAGCGGTAAGACAGTTACTCAAATAAATGAAACAACGCATTTGCATAAAGACTTTTCTTTTAAATGTTTAAATTAAAGAAATGAATCCTCACTACCAGTAAAACATGTATCATTGTTTTAACGAAAATATGATTTACTAAATTTACCCATTGATATTCTCAAACCAAATAACTGTTTTGTTATTTTAACAATACATTGAATAGTAATTTCAATAGTATTTTTCTCTCCGTGTAGTATCGAAACATAAGCCTTTGATGCAGTTTTAATTCCCCATCTGTCCAATAGGTCAATTATCGACATAGCTTGATTATCTCCTGTCCCGCTTTCAATTTTCGGTATGCCAAGTAATTGTTCAAAATTCAAGCCAGATACAAGAACTGCAAGCCTATCTACTTTATCATAGATACAAATATTCTGAAGAAATTTTGTATCCCAGTGAAGGATAATATTTCCAGGAAATTTATTTATTTATTTATTTACTTTACAACATCTCAACAGTCCTAAGGCCAATTACAGAGAATTCTAAGTTACAAAATGTAATACAAGAGGCGCATTAACGGTTAACAAACTAGCTTACACTTATTGAGTTATAATTTTATATTCCACAACAATAGAAACTTAATAGAAATTATAATACACTTATACTCTAATGCTGGATGGAATTATTCTTTAAAATAAATTATAATTAATATGAAGATTATAATTTACAAACCTAATTGGTTTGGTGCTACTATTTTCATCTAGTGTTAACTATCAATGATACAAGGGCACTGGGACTGATGGATGAAGAAGTTTTAATCAGGTCGAAGTTATTATTTTGACGTACAATAAAGTTACAAGCATGAATCAATCTATATAATGGCGATGAAAGTGTGAAATTGTTTTTAATTATTGGTGGATAGAATGGCTGATCAGAGTGTAAATTGTTTAGTAGTGAGAAATTTATTAATATATCAGCCTTCATATCCATGCCACCATTAAGAGAGTCAGAGAAATACGGAGAGTTGAAATCACCCAAAAGTACCAGTGCTCCAGCATCCATGACAGGGTTTGACGAGAGAAGCTCAAGGATGCCGGAATAGATTTGTGCAGTCAGGTCAGGTGGAATATATATAGTCACTAAGTGAGTTTTAACACCATGGTTTATGATTTGGATACATACTGTTTCAATTTGGAGGAATTCTTTAAGGATATTATCAAACTTTAATGGTGCTACATTAAGTGAATTCCTACAGGCAATTAGTACACCTCCACCCGACCTCCTGAACTCCTCCCGTCGATCACCTCTAAAAACAGAATAATTATTATTAAAAATTTCATTATCAAATACACCAGATTTAAGCCATGTTTCAAAGAAAGCAAAAAGGTCATACTCAGCCATAAAACTTTTACTATAAATTTCATCCAGCTTAGTATTTAATCCCCTAACATTTTTATAATATAATGTTAGGCCTGAGGAATTATGGTTTAGGTTTGAGTTGTTGTGATTCTCGGAGTCGATGCTGAAATAGTTCGACGATCCTGAACTATGGTCGGTTGACCATTTCGAGTGACAATCCTCAAATTCATCTCCCCAGCTGCAATCCTCTCCTGCAGTTGTTGACGGACTAGTTTCTGCTCCTTCCTCTGTAGTTCTGTGCAGTCGTGCACAATTGAAAGGTTTGTCGGCAGTGTAAGATTTGTTTTCCTCTTTTTCTCCAGTATTAGAGACGATATGATCTGATCAACAGAAATGTGATTAACAAATGCAACCTTAATTGGTCTAGGCCGTATCAAGCTAGTAGAAAATTTACTGATTCTCGAGCAGGATATGATCCCAACATTATTTGCCAGACTGTTGCATATATTTTGTACTCGTTTCATATCCTCTATTATTCGCTCCGACGAAGAAACTGAAGAAGATTCACTTAAACCAAGAAATAAGGCGTTATTTCTTCTGGACATTCTGTCATCAACTTCCTTTAAAATAGCATTGTTATCAGTTTCGATTTGGATGTCTGAGATTTTATCATAGAGCTCCGTAATTTTCACTTCATTAGCTACTATAGATTCTGTGTAAGTAGTGACACATGAGTCAAGGTGCGTAACTTTGTTCTCTACAGAGCTAATTCTTTTATGAAATTGCTCAGTAAAGGTTTTTACTTGAGTTTTTAGCCCATCCACGCTTTTGATAACAGTGGATAACTCAACTTTAATGTCATTTTTGAAGTCATTACGCATCGCCAAGATTTCTTGCTTTAGCATATCACGTATATCCTCAGCAGAAGAAGATCCACGTCTGCCGCAGCATCTTTGATAAGATCCCCCAGAGAGCGGTACCGCATGTTTAGCACAGCTGGGGTGATAAAATGACAGACAGCTCGTACATTGAACTTGTTCCTTAACAATACCCTGTGAGCAACCGCGACATTTGGCTCCGAAAGGTGTAGTTGTTGATTTGATGCAAAGAGCGCTTTGCAACTTCTGCAACTTCTTTGCAACTTCTGCAGCACTGTTGTCAATAGTTAGTTTAAGAGACTTGTGTTTATAAAAGAAAATACTCAAAATTTGGCGATTTGTTGGAAGTTTACGACTACTGATTTGGCTAGTTTCAAAACCAACTAAAAATATTAAATTTTTTGCCGTCATAATTTTTATTAACGTAATTATATTTGTTCTGTGATGTGTCTGCGTCAATAATTGAAAAATAAGTAACGAGAATTTTTTTTTAAATATACCCTTGCAACCTTCACTTCACTCTGGAATCACTCTGTATTCAGAAACAGAGTGAAATCATATTGAAACCAGTGTGGATCCAGAGTGGTTTTGTGCCTTTTTTCCAGAGTCAAAACACAGTGAATCCAGAGTGATCCCAGAGTGAATTCAGAGTAATCTCAGAGTGAATTCAAAATGAAACTAGAGTGAATTCAAAATGAAACTAGAGTGAATTCAAAATGAAACTAGAGTGAATTCAAAATGAAACTAGAGTGAATTCAAAATGAAACTAGAGTGAATTCAAAATGAAACTAGAGTGAATTCAAAATGAAACTAGAGTGAATTCAAAATGAAACTAGAGTGAATTCAAAATGAAGAATCTGCCATCAAAAAATTTTTATCTCAAGTGGTTCAAAAGTTACATTATTTTTAATGAAAAAAGATTTTTTTACGTGTTATTTAAATGGGAAACTTTGAATGATCACCGACACCTTTCAAAATTAGGCTAAAAATCTCTCCTTGCAGGGGAATTTTTTTTTCGATATATATGTTCATTTTAACCCATCAAATCGATAGGTTAGTTTTTTTGGCTCACCCTAATATATATTAGGGTGTGCCAAAATGTAACTTCCGTGGAGGACCTTTTAAAATTGGAATTTTGAGTTCCGCTTTTAACAGAGGCTGTGTTTAGGCATTTTCTGCGATATTTTGAGGAGAGAGGATTTAATCGATTTTCATAGAATTTTTTAGCAGAAGCTTAGTTTCGGGATTTTCGCTAAAAATTCGAAATTTGGCCGGAAGTGCCCAATTAAATCTGCTGTTAAAAATTCTATGAAAATCGAATAAATCCTCTCCCCTCAAAATATCTCAGGAATTGCCCAAATACAGCCTCTGTTAAAAGCGGAACTCAAAATTCCAATTTTAAAAGGTCTTCCACGGAAGTTACATTTTGGCATACCCTAATATATATATATACAAACTTTTGAACGACCTTCATTTTCTGACTCAGCTCAAGAAACTGAGTCAGAAAACAACTAAATTTTTTAAAAGTTGTGCCATGAGGACGGCTGCAACAGTTAGATTTTTATGAAATCTACTAAACAAAAAATTAGTTAAAAGCTTGATTCACACACGATATGCATGGGCATTAAAGGAATAAAATACGAATATTAATATGTTACTTGTTTGGTACTAAATGCATGGGTACTGCATTTCTAAAAAAAATTATAAAATTCCTTGATACACGGTAAGAATTTTGTGGTAATATTTACCATCTATCATTTTTAATAATTACAATCCTCGCTGATAATTTAACTATTACGGACTTTTATGTTATTAGTTAAAATATTCGATGATAATTATTAAAATTGACGATGGTAATGATTACCACCACAATTGTAATGATTAATCATAAAGATAGTAATGGTTATCATCACGATTATAAAATTTATCATGACGTTATTAATGGTTACCATCATATATTTAAAAAAATTAACAATATTTTATTACGACAATAAATAATATAATACTATTTATTATCCTATTTTTATCAATATAACACTTAAGAAAATTAAATCCATAACTTGGTAATATAACTCGTTTTATCATTTAAAATATTCATAAAACTAATAAAGCAGTCGTCCAAATCTTTGTACAAAACCACTTCCTATAAAATAAAGTCATCGCTGATGATTTTATAAGATTGACTATGCTCATCAAAGTAACAGTCATCGATGATTTGAGTTAAAAAAAAAATTTGATCATAGTTGTATGAAAACTTAACATTAAAAAAAGATGGTCCATTTTTTCAAATTTCATCTATTGTTGTAGTTTGTGTCCGACTTTTATGTAAAAACTCTATATCTTGGCCTACTGAAAATCGATAATTCAATTGTAATTGGGTTCTAATTGCCATTGAATAACAAACATTAATCCGATTTCTACTAGCTTGAGCACTTACTTTAGCTTCGTGATGTTTGCTTTCATAACGCATAACAGCGTGTTGATATAAAACACCATTTTTTTCAAGCACTCTTGGGTAGTGAATCAAAAAATGGTGTTTTGGTATCATTTGATTAGGAAATAATTCATCGTGGCGCAGTAAATATGTCGTTATACAACTACTTAAATAATTGGAGCTGCCTACAGGTATAGCTTTACTGAAAACTATTTACACTATTATTTTTAACAATTTCAATTGATTCCAATGTTCACTCGCCTTAGAAACTGAATTACACAATATTGTAAAAATATTTCGGACTAAAGATAACATTTCTGACGATGACATTGCTATTTTTTTGTTTTTAGTAAGATGATGAGGAAGAATTTCTGCAGGCTTATTTTTACCATAATTGTAACCGTAATTAAATCCTTGGATAGAGTTATTTAAGTCGTTTAAATTGAATATTTTTTTTTCATTCATAAAATGATTCAGTATAAGGGCTATATCGCGGGGACATTTGCCCTCTAAAAAATCATGCATTGGATCTACTGTCAAATTAATCATTGGATGAAATCCTAACGTATCAGTAAATACGCAGGGTTCTCGAATTCCAGTTTCTGATAAATTATTCAACTTTAAATGTTGATCATAGTTTGAAATATCTCGAAGCTTACATTGAGATTCATGAAAAAATTTACTGAGACAAGTTCTTTCAGTTAAACAAAATCTACAAAAAAACTTGGCATTAAAACTTTCAGAAAAACCAAGAAGCATATGCGACCCTAAATTATCACCTAATATTGAAGCTAATTGAAAATATATTTGTTTTTTACCACTTGATGTTTGTACCGATATTCCTTAATCTCTTAATTTTTTCAGCTTATCAATAATATTATCAAATATAATTTTGTTACTCAATATTTGTCTATCTAAAGCATTAAAGAAAGCTAGCAAATTTTTAGCAGAAGCTTAGTTTCGGGATTTTCGCTAAAAATTCGAAATTTGGCCGGAAGTGCCCAATTAAATCTGCTGTTAAAAATTCTATGAAAATCGAATAAATCCTCTCCCCTCAAAATATCTCAGGAATTGCCCAAATACAGCCTCTGTTAAAAGCGGAACTCAAAATTCCAATTTTAAAAGGTCTTCCACGGAAGTTACATTTTGGCATACCCTAATATATATATATACAAACTTTTGAACGACCTTCATTTTCTGACTCAGCTCAAGAAACTGAGTCAGAAAACAACTAAATTTTTTAAAAGTTGTGCCATGAGGACGGCTGCAACAGTTAGATTTTTATGAAATCTACTAAACAAAAAATTAGTTAAAAGCTTGATTCACACACGATATGCATGGGCATTAAAGGAATAAAATACGAATATTAATATGTTACTTGTTTGGTACTAAATGCATGGGTACTGCATTTCTAAAAAAAATTATAAAATTCCTTGATACACGGTAAGAATTTTGTGGTAATATTTACCATCTATCATTTTTAATAATTACAATCCTTGCTGATAATTTAACTATTCCGGACTTTTATGTTATTGGTTAAAATAATCGATGATAATTATTAAAATTGACGATGGTAATGATTACCACCACAATTGTAATGATTAATCATAAAGATAGTAATGGTTATCATCACGATTATAAAATTTATCATGACGTTATTAATGGTTACCATCATATATTTAAAAAAATTAACAATATTTTATTACGACAATAAATAATATAATACTATTTATTATCCTATTTTTATCAATATAACACTTAAGAAAATTAAATCCATAACTTGGTAATATAACTCGTTTTATCATTTAAAATATTCATAAAACTAATAAAGCAGTCGTCCAAATCTTTGTACAAAACCACTTCCTATAAAATAAAGTCATCGCTGATGATTTTATAAGATTGACTATGCTCATCAAAGTAACAGTCATCGATGATTTGAGTTAAAAAAAAAATTTGATCATAGTTGTATGAAAACTTAACATTAAAAAAAGATGGTCCATTTTTTCAAATTTCATCTATTGTTGTAGTTTGTGTCCGACTTTTATGTAAAAACTCTATATCTTGGCCTACTGAAAATCGATAATTCAATTGTAATTGGGTTCTAATTGCCATTGAATAACAAACATTAATCCGATTTCTACTAGCTTGAGCACTTACTTTAGCTTCGTGATGTTTGCTTTCATAACGCATAACAGCGTGTTGATATAAAACACCATTTTTTTCAAGCACTCTTGGTTAGTGAATCAAAAAATGGTGTTTTGGTATCATTTGATTAGGAAATAATTCATCGTGGCGCAGTAAATATGTCGTTATACAACTACTTAAATAATTGGAGCTGCCTACAGGTATAGCTTTACTGAAAACTATTTCCACCATTATTTTTAACAATTTCAATTGATTCCAATGTTCACTCGCCTTAGAAACTGAATTACACAATATTGTAAAAATATTTCGGACTAAAGATAACATTTCTGACGATGACATTGCTATTTTTTTGTTTTTAGTAAGATGATGAGGAAGAATTTCTGCAGGCTTATTTTTACCATAATTGTAACCGTAATTAAATCCTTGGATAGAGTTATTTAAGTCGTTTAAATTGAATATTTTTTTTTCATTCATAAAATGATTCAGTATAAGGGCTATATCGCGGGGACATTTGCCCTCTAAAAAATCATGCATTGGATCTACTGTCAAATTAATCATTGGATGAAATCCTAACGTATCAGTAAATACGCAGGGTTCTCGAATTCCAGTTTCTGATAAATTATTCAACTTTAAATGTTGATCATAGTTTGAAATATCTCGAAGCTTACATTGAGATTCATGAAAAAATTTACTGAGACAAGTTCTTTCAGTTAAACAAAATCTACAAAAAAACTTGGCATTAAAACTTTCAGAAAAACCAAGAAGCATATGCGACCCTAAATTATCACCTAATATTGAAGCTAATTGAAAATATATTTGTTTTTCACCACTTGATGTTTGTACCGATATTCCTCAATCTCTTAATTTTTTCAGCTTATCAATAATATTATCAAATATAATTTTGTTACTCAATATTTGTCTATCTAAAGCATTAAAGAAAGCTAGCAAAAAAATATTTTCGAGGTTTGATTGATACTGTGGTGGAAAATTAGGTAAGCTAAGGTATACTGCACCACATTTATTAATTCCTTTATGGCTGCCTAAAGGGTTATTAGTTTCAAAGTCGTCAAAATCCAAAAAATATGGAAAAACTGTTTTTCCTGGAAATAAAGATTCTAAATTCTTCCATGAGGAACTTTGGCAAAAATTTGTATATATACATGGATTAGATTCCAAAGAATTATTATAATTCAAAACTTCTGTTAAGTCCAAATATTCACCGAGAGGTCCGATTTTGAACCCTCAAGTCCGACAATATCAGCCATTTAATATTAATAAATTTCTACTAATTATTTTTAAAATATTTATGATATTAAAAAAAAATTAAAGATTTAATAGTATATTACACCCCTAGGGAAGAAAAGTAAGAAATGTCTCAGATCACATGCAATTGTTGGCCGAGGCGAAGCCGAGGTCAACAAACATGTGATCTGAGGCTTTCTTATTTACTTCCCGAGGAGTGTATACTATTTTTCTCCTCGACGGAGGCGGAAAGCGGCATTTTCGTTTAGCGCAGCGGGAGGAAAATTGACGCTTTCCGCCCGGAGGTGAGAAAAAAATTTTTTTCCCCTCTGGGCGTAAAGCGTCAACTTTAGCCCCGCTGCGCTAAACGAAGTTTTCGCTTTACGCCTTCGTCGGGGAAAAAAATAGTATACACTCCTCGGGAAGTAAATAAGAAAGCCTCAGATCACATGTTTGTTGACCTCGGCTTCGCCTCGGCCAACAATTGCATGGGATCTGAGACATTTCTTACTTTTCTTCCCTAGGGGTGTAATATACTATAGTAGCATTTTTGAAAATTAAAAAATTGATTTAATTCATTAAGGTTTGCAGAATGTTATAAAAATAAAAAATAACAATTATTAATCTCATGTAACCCTTAAAAATGCATACTTACAATTATGTTTATAGATTTATATATATATTACTCAAAAACACTGATGCGAAGAAAGATTCACCAAAGTAAACAATCACAGCAGAAATTATGAAAATTATTTTTCGTTATCGCACATTGCGCCATCGCGTAGTCGTATTAGGCACTTCATTTGTACGGTAAGAGTAGGAGAAGTCTCTTGCTCAGTTGGAATCATGACTTTTCGGGAGCATATCCTTATATTTATTATGAACTAGAAATTTGAATAGCGCGCTACGCGCGCGCCTTAATTTCAACCAATAATTAATATTTTTCAATATAAAAAATTTGTACTTTCAATGCAAGATGATAATAAATATCATCTATTGATAATAATAGCTATCATACGTTTCGTTCTATCCACGATGGTAACTATTACTATCTTGATTAGAAATATTATTATTTATCATTGTAAATATTATAATTATAATGGTATTAATTACTATCGCGTAGAAACTGTGAATTTTATCATAATTTGATGATAATCATTAGCATAAATTTCTGAGCGTGTATTGCTCTTTATTTTAGAAATTTACTTTGTGGTTATCTCAATTTTAAATAATTAATTTTGATTGTTTTATCAATTTATAAAATTTTTTATGTTCATAAAAATTATTGTCACACACTAACTCCGTTCATTCTGAATTACATCAAATTCAACAGCTAATAGTATTACATGTTTAAGATAAAATTTTTTTAATAGATTTCATAAAAATCTTACTATTGCCCCGTCCTCATGGCGCAACTTTTTAAAATTTTAGCCATTTTCTGACTCAGTTTGTCGAGCTGAGTCAGAAAATGTAGTTCGTCCAAAAGTTTACATATATATATATATATGATTGTGAATAATTTTAGGGAATTAAAAAACATTTTGTTGTAAATTTAAAAATTTACGAAATAATTTTGGAACGTATTTGGTGTGCGTGATTGCAAAATATTTTATTTTTTATGAAATTCGTAAAATCTATCTACTCGGACTAAAAAAAATTTGACATACACAATGACGCACATCAAGTACGTTCCAAAATTATTTCTTTAAATTTTAGATTTACAACAAAATGTTTTTTAATTTCCGAAAATTATATACAATCATTTCATTTACTTAGATTTTCTAATTTTTTTATTTTATATCTTTTTGTAAAGAAAAAAAAATTTTTTTTCTTAAAAGTCTTATGAACGTGGACTTGACGCGATTTTTTTACAGTGAAACATGAGAATTGCTTATGACTTTAAAATCTTTTTTTTTTAATTTTACAAAAAATATTAGCTTTTCAGTTATGAACGAAAAACTGAAAAATTTTTTTTTAACTTATTTTGTACATGACATTCGTAATTTTTTATGCGCTAGATAATCCTTAGAAAAAAACTTACTAGAAGTAATTCAGAATCAAATGATCTGTTACAAAGAATTGTAGGAGCTTTATATCCATACAACGCGTTTTTGAACTTGTCGACTAGACTTATTTTTTATGTAACGGGCATTTTACGCGAAATTGACCACTTTTTACCCTGACCCCCTATGATTTGGCTGAAAAAAAAAAAAAAAAAAAAAGGGTTTTTAAAAAAAAAAAAAAAAAAAAAAAAAAAAAAAAAAAAATGTTTTTTTTTAAATCACCATTATTTTTTCAAAATTTAAGTGATTGGGACGGTGATTAAAGTAAAACTTCTTCATCGACGCATGAGAGAAATTTATAGCAATGTAAAAAAAATCGTCATGATTTTCAGTTACGTGCCATATTGTTTTTTTTTTTATCAAAGTTGAGTATAACGACGTAAAAGATAAATCTACAAAACATTATGGATTCTGAAAAAAAATTGATAAAATAAATCGAACGATGATTTAAAAATAAAATAAGACACAATTAGAAAATAAAAATATCTATACGTACATCTTTTTTAATTATTCGTTTCCAATGATTTATTTGTTCATTTTGAATTCTATAAAATTATTGCATGTCTACAAGATCGACTGTCATCATATAATGAACAACTTTGAATAGACAATTCCAATTATTTAGTCATAACTTGTGTAATTGAGTAAGTTATTAAGTATCTGCTTTAAATTATTTTTACTAAGTTATTCAATGACATATGATTATTAAAGTTACTTATATAGTTTATGTAAACTGATTAAATGATTTTTAAATGAAATGATGGCAGTCTAAGTAATGACAACATTGTTAATAATGATGCGATCGGTATTAATTAACTACAATCATTATAATAAGAGCTGTAATAAAATGAATTACTCATATTTTTTGTACGCATGTCTATAATACTAAAATAGCTTTAATTTAATACGGAAAAAATTTTTAACTTCCCGCTAAGAAAATTAAAAATTTTTAAGAATCGGGAAGTTATTGGTTTTACCCCGTTTTGCAAAAATCGAGTTTTCCACAGATCTCGACGTGTTAAGGTCCTAAGAAGCCATTTCGAGGGTTCCGGAGAGGGTGTCACTATGTCTGTATGTATGTGTGTGTGTGTGTGTTTGTGTATGTGTGTATGTGTGCAAGTATGTGACCCTATTATAACTTTTGAACGGTTCGACCGATCAAAACGCGGTTGGTGGCATTCGATTAGGTTCCACTAAACTTAGATTTCTTAAAAATTCAAACCGATTCGAACAGGTAGATTCCATGAAATCTAAAAAAACTGCAAAAAAAAATTTTTTTAAAAGTGGTTTTTTTGGAATAACTTTTAAACAGCTTTACCGATCGATCCCAAAAATCAATTAGCTCTCAACCTTCAAAAATGACGTCGACCACCGCCAACCCCCAAATCGGTTCATCCGTTCGGGAGATATCGTGAACGAAAGAAATAGAAAAAATCGAAAAAATTGAATTTTTTAACAAAAAACTCTAAAATTTTACATCTGATCAATTTATGTTAACATATTGTTTATAGTACTTGAAAAACTGCATAGATTGCTGCAAACCGCGTGAAAATCGGCTCCTTAAATTAAAAGTTATAACAGTTTGAAAATGAAAAAAATCGTTTTTCATCAAACATTCATTATACTTTTGGGCTCGAAGAGCTCAAAAGTATCAAACAGCTTGATTTTAGCTTAAAGAGTTCAAAATATGACAATAAATTTTTGAACTCGGAAAGCTCAAAAAAATCATGAAAGCGGCAAAATTGCAAGCGCGTAATAACTGAACTTAAGGGGCCATGAAAGAAAATATTTAAAAAAATTTTAGATCCAATTTTCGGTGCATTGTTTCTGTGTCATTTTTGCACGTTTTCCTATTTAACTTTGAGATACTATTAGAAAATATGTCAAAAAAGATCAAAAACTATATTTCATGATTCTTTTTTACGATAAAAAATATAATATTATAAAAAAAATATCAATACTTTTAACCTAAAAACTACTATTTTGAAAACTAGCTATTCTTCGTAATTTTTGACAAAAAACTATACAAAAAATAGTTACTGACCTCGTCTATTAATTATTTTTCATGATGAACTTATCAAAAACTTGATTACTACCCACAATAATTAATAACAATGCACCAATTATTTGTCAACAAATACAAAATAAATCAGCAGTTGAAGTTTATAAAAATTGATGTTATGTGAATTCGGTAGATGGCGGATGTAGTTTAAAAATGTAAGTAATTTTTTTGGGCATATCTGGATTTTTACGTCGATTACATTGTTAACTTCCAGATAAGAAAATAGAAAAATTTTTATTACAGAAAAACAAACTCCATATTTCTCTACTGAATTACTCGATTATAGTATCAACCTACATTTTTTAATATAACTTATCTAAATTGATAAAAAAAATAAATGATTCAATACAAATAATTTACGTAAATTTACGTACGTGAATTAAAAAAAAAATCGTGCCTTCATAATTAATTCCGTATTGGTTTATTTGGTGCCAATAAACTAAAAACAAACATATATTCGTTTTCGTATCGGACGATAAATCAAAAAAATATTGAAAGATTGTAATTCCTTACGACTTTAGTTTCTAGGGAAGAAATAAATGAAAATTGCCGATCGTGAATTCCTGATTTATTAAATTATTTCTACCACATTGGTGTTAGTATATTCCTAATAATTTATTTTTTTTTTCACATCCACTTTGATATTTTCTCTACCAACTTTGGAAAAGTGAGCAATAATCAGGAACAGCATCTTCATTAGGATTTGAAAATTCTTTACTGAAATTATGAAGAATATTGAAGCAACGTCATGCTCGGTGATCTTTGTCGATCTTTTAGGCTCACTGACACAAATAAATACAAAAAAAAAGCTAACGCAATTCATTTATCAATGTTTTTTTGATATTTTTGTTAGCATTATTATTTTTCAAAAATAATCTAAAATAAAAAAAATTTCGGAATCAAAACATATTATATTTTTTACAATTTCTGTAGACAATAAAATTTATATATATTAGGGTGGTCGTTAAAAATTAAATTTTTTGCGGCGCCCCCTAAAAAGTTTTTTTTTGATGAAAAAACACTGGGAAAAAATTTTTTTTTTTAATTCAAAACAACACGTGCCTCTACACGATCTAAGTTAATTTTTCGGTATAATAATCTTTTTGGGGAATTTTTCAGGGAAAATACAATTTTATTCGAAATATAAAAAATTATAGAACTCAAATCAATAAAAATAACAATATTTGAATAAAATAACAATAAACAAAAACCCAAATTCGAAAATTTTCCCAGTTGATTTTGGTCTATTAAGGGGAACGGGTGGTCTAGCGGTCTAAAATTTAAGCTATTTTAAAAATTTTATATCTATATGAAGGTAATGACTAATCCTTTCAAATTTTTTACACTTATTCTATTGCTTATCAACTACACAATAATGAAAATTCAGACAAAAAAAATTTTTTTTTTAATTAAAAAAATGACGCTGAAGTTCCCCTCTCCAAAAAAAATAGACCTGACTGGCGGAGGTTGATTGATCTTTACCTCTGATTTGAAACTAAAAAAAATGACAGATTTTAAATTAGTATAAGTATAGTTATTGCAGGATCTAGAATGAAAAAAAAAAATATATTTGAAAAAATGGCGCGTAGTTAAAAGTATTATCTGAAAACGAGTTTCAGATTTGTACTTTTAAATATGGTAGGAATCTTTTATTATTCACATAAAGATCATCTCAAAATGGATTTCAATGAAGTCAACTTCCGACAGGAATTGCGGGGGTGGGTGTTAAAATCTAACATTTTAATTTCCAACCTGCACGGAGAAAATTAAATAATTCGAGTTATCATACTAAATTTGTAGCTGCAATCATCTAGAATGATTAAAAAAATTTTCAGTGTAAAAATAGTTAGTGCTACAATTCTTTATAATTGCAGTTACCATTTTTTATAGTTATAGTTACCATCATGATGATATCAGTAACCACTAAGATGATTACAGCTACTATCAGGATGGTAATATTTACATTAAAATTATAAATTTCTGAATACAAAGATGATGACAAACAAATTTTATTTATAAAATTTTTACAAAAAAATGACAATTATTCATTATTTATTTTTTACAACTACACGGAAAAAAAAATATTGCTAAAATGACTATCCAACGTATCCTCAAATGACGTTTTCTTAAAATAACGATCCGGATTTCTGATTTAAGGATTCATTTGTTTGACTTAAGCATACAGAGAATAGCTCTTGTAAATATATGTAGTTTCGTCAAAACAGGCAACTGTTTTGTTAACGTGAGGATCTGTCTAGTTGAATTGACTAAATGTAACGCTAAAATAATGTTACGGATCGTCATTTTGATGATCCGCTGGATAGCTGAATTGGCTATACAGCGTACCTCTAAAAAAAATGACTACACAGCGTATAGTCAGAATAACAACACGTACCCTTATTCTAACGATATTTTTTTCTCCGTGTAAGCTTCTTCGTAATTTTAATTTGAGTTATTCGATGTCAAGTCAACCAATAGCTGGTATCGACTCCCTTGAATTTGGATGAAATTCGGTAATAACATTTCTTTCATTTTAAAACGAAGATTTGTCAAAGAGAAAAAATTTTTTTCAAAAGTTATTCACAATTTTACTATTTTTCCAGTTTTCAAACATCATTTCTTTCATTTCTTGAAAACTATTATAAGTACAGAAATGAACTCTTGTTTGTTTTGGAGATAATAATTAAAGCTGCAGAAAAGAAAATAATTGTAAAGAAAAATTCGTAGAACTTTGAATATTTTCTGATCGTTAAAATTCATTTCTTGCATTAAATTTTCGGCTGAAATTTTCCAATGCAATACCTTGAAATAATCTTAAGTATTTTATAGGAGACTTCAAAATACAAAAAAAAATTTATTTTGCAAAAATTTATAATTTTGGAAAAAAAAAATTCTATTGAAAATTTGATAATTTTTTTAGATTATTAAAAATTCTTTTATCAAGACATCAGAACTCGAATTTTAATGTTCAAAGTCAATTTTTATGATTTCTAACAATTCAAAATTCTACAAATTTTTAATTAAAAAAAAATTTTTTTTTAAATTAAAAATTAGAAAATTTATAATTTTTAAATAAAGAAAAAATGCTTTTCTGAAAATTTAAGTATTCTTTTTTTCTTGAGATTATTCAAAAGCATAGTTGAAAAATAGTAAAATGTTGAATATTGAATAGTTTTCGAAAGAAAGTGCAGTCAAAATCGGTTGATTCGTTCGTGAGTTATCGTAAACAAAAGGAAACCGAAAAAAGTGTTTATTCGGGATTACTCCGAAATTTTCGATTTGATTAATTAAAACCTGAGAATCATTTATGGGGCTGATAAAACTGCGTCGAATGCCGCCAACCGCGTGAAAATCGGTTGATCCATTCAAAAGTTATTGTGATTTGAAAAATCCAAAAATAGTGATCTATGAAATTTCTATCAGACTTTCGAGCTGGGAGAGCTCAAATGCATTAAAATATTATCTCTCCGAACTCAGTGAGCTCAAAATATCACATAAATTATATTTTGAGCTCAAAAATCTCAAAAATGTCATAAGTAGAATTTTAAGCGCTCAGGTATGGAATTAGCGGGAAGTTGCAGGGATGACCTTTAGGGTGAACCGTTTTGCTAATTTTTTTTTTTATTTTTTTGTCAACTTTATTCAATAGGTGGACCGTGAAATTATTCAGAAAAGGAGCAAACGATGGAATCACATTGGAAGATTTGTTCACTCCGATAGCTTCAGATAGGTCGAAATTTTTAGCTGACAAATTGGAACAGTAAATATGAATTTCTTGAATTTGTAGTATTTTAGGATTAAAAAAAGTGTATGAATATCGAGAATAGAAAAATTGAAAACGAAAATCGAATTTTGATTTAAATTAAAAAAAAACCTTTGATTTAAAAAAATTCAAATTTTTTGAAGAATTCAAAAAGTAAAAAAAATTCGAATTTTTTAGAATTTAAAAAATAAAAAAAAATTCGAATTTTCAATAGTAATTTTTCTCTCGCCTTATAAAAAATTAAAAAAACTGAATTTTTATGAAAATTTGAGTTTTTAAAAAAATTAAAATCTTGAAAAAATTCAAATTTAAAAAAAATTAAACTCAAAAAAATTTTATTTCCTTGAAAATAAAAAAAAAATTTTTATTTAAAAAAAAAATATCAGCTTTAAAAACAATCTTCTCATCTGTATATAAAAATTCAAATTTTCACAGACTTTAAATTTTGTCATACAAAAAAAAATTAACTTTAATCAAGTAAATAATTTTGAAGAATTTCATCTTTTTGGTTTGAGTTGAAAAATTTTTAAACTAAGAAATTATTCTTGTTTTAAGTAAATTTTACTTGATTCAAGAATTTTTCGTCTTAATTCAAGACAATGAACTTCTTCAAAATCATTTTCTTGGTTCAAGAATTTTTTTCTTGATTGAAGTTAATTTTTTTTTTTTAGAGCAGAAATTCTTCGTTAATTTAATTTTTAAAATCTCTAAGTACGCTTTTTTATCTTTTCTTTTTTATCAATTCCCAAAAAACCTATGGCTTTACAGCGCATGGCACAATGAGTTAAAAAAATTGGAACTCACTGAAAGCAATCAAAATGATAAGGACTCAACCACCACCAAATCACTAAAACCAAGTCTTCTCCGCGCAATAATCCGCTGTTTTGGCATGCAAATCTTTATCTTTACTGTTTCTTGCTTTTATTTTCATATATTCCATCTAAAATTACTTCTATGAAGATAGTTTTCTTCATTACACGGAGAAATTCTTTTTAATCCTCTTTTTTAATCAGAGATAATTGTATATAATTATCCTTCGTGTCTCGCACTTCGAGATTACGAAGGTAGTATCACTACTTCTGTGTCTTTGACCACAAGTTCAGAGCTTTAAAAAAAATATAACACTATCGTTGCCTGGTTACCGTGACGCTCTCTTGTAACTATTTACTCATTTATATTTTTTGTGTCAAACAGACCACACGTCAGTGCAATTAGTGTAGTTTTTTCTATATATTAAGATTAAAATTATTTTGAGTAATGGGTAAGAAGAGGTCCGTAAGCCGAGAACGTTCTAAGGAGAGGACGTCCAAACGTCTACGTAAAGTAGGAGGTGGTGATTCTCTGACAGAACCTGTCAAAGAATCAACAACGTCGGAGGAAGTCGAGACTCCGTGGGAGTTGGATGCAGATGGTTTGCGCATTTTCGGGGAAGAACCTGAACAAAAGGAACCTGAATTGAGTTTGCATTCCAGCGTCGCAAAACGTTGGAAAAAATATTTGTCGGATGGACTAACAAAAGAGATAAAAGAATCCTTGTTTAAAAAATACCCTAGGAAGGGTAAATTATCATTCGAACCACCGATCTTAAATGATGAAGTGTCGGTAAATTTGAAAGAGTCGACTCTTAAGAGGGACACGTATTTTGGCGCAACACAAAAGCTGGCGGGATCTGCTTTATCTGCTTTGGCTCCAGTGATCCAGTCGCTAGCTCCTCTGCGGGAACCGGAACATGTAAAAAATTTGGAGCAAGTCTGGGACGCTGGAAAGATGTTAAATGAGATCCACAGATCTCAAACAGTTGCGCGTAAAGCGTGTATCCTGCCTACTTTATCTAAACAATGGGCTACGGCACTGGAAAAAAGAGAAACAGATAACTATCTGTTTGGGGAAAAGTTGGCAGATAAAGTAAAAGAAATCAAGGCTATTGGTAAAGTAGGCGAGGAGATGAAATCAGCTCCTGCTAAAAAACCGTTTGTTGCTCCAAATTATTTAAATGCGAGGGGCTCGTCGAGTCAAAAGAAGTCAGTGGTTCCGACGAGCGGGAAGACAGCACCAGCGAGAAAACCACTGACTTCCAGATTTCCACAGAAACAATCGAGCTATCCAAAGTCAAACCAATATCGCCAACAGAATCAGCGCTCACAGAAACATTAGCCTTGCAGTGTAATGTAAGTACTTATGCGGGTCGTCTGAAATATTTTGTTAAGGCTTGGGAATTAATAACTGAGGACAAGTTTGTCATCCAAACAGTCAAAGGTTATAAATTACCGTTTGAGTCAACCCCTGAACAGACTTACGCTCCACTATCCAGAGTATGGTCGGAACAAGATTCAGTATTTATCCAGTCAGAAATTAATAGAATGCTTTCAATAGGCGCAATCACGAAGTGTCAGGAAGTGCCAGATCAGTTCCTTTCGCCGTTTTTTCTTGTTCCCAAGTCAGATGGCCAGCAAAGATTCATTTTGAATTTAAGGGCGTTGAATACTTTTATCAATATCGAACATTTTAAGCTCGAAGATCTCAGGTCAGCATGTAGTCTCTTAGAAAAAAATATTTTGATGGGCACGATCGACCTGAAAGATGCTTATTTTTTGATCTCAGTGTGGAAACCACATCGCAAATTTTTGAAGTTTATTTTTAATGACAAGATCTATGAATTCGTTTGTTTGCCTTTTGGTTTATGTTCGTGTCCATTAACTTTTACAAAATTGTTGAAGCCAGTAATTAATTATTTACGTTTAAAAGGTTGGCTCTCAGTAGTGTATCTAGATGATTTTTTATGTTTAGGCTGATCGGTTGAGGAGTGTAGCAAAAATCTGACTCAGACCATCGAGTTCCTGGAAAGTTTCGGATTTATCATTAACCATGATAAGTCTAAATTGGTGCCTGAGAGAAGGTGTAAGTATTTAGGATTCATCTTAGATTCAAATACAATGAGAATTGAGCTTCCACAGGAGAAAAAGTTCGCGATACAAAAACAGATTGAGAATCTTAAGGGGAAAAAGATGTTGAAAATTCGTGATTTTGCCAAGGTTGTTGGGTCGGTAGTGGCTTGCTGTCCTGCAGTTGAGTACAGCCTATTACACTGTCGATTGTTTGAAAGAGCAAAAATTCAGGCCTTAAATAATAATCAGGGTTGTTTCGATGCTTTCATGTCAGTACCAAAGCATACTCTAAAGGATTGGAATTGGTGGTTGAAGGTTTTGCCAAAGGCAAGTAGAAAAGTGAGGAATACTAGCTACGAGAAGACAATTTATTCTGATTCTTCATTGTCTGGATAGGGTACTTTCCGCGATGGTGAGTCTGCCAACGGTCTGTGGAGTCAAGATGATAGAAATCTTCATATCAATCATTTAGAACTTAAGGCGGCTTTATTGGCACTAAAGTGCTTCGCGTCTGATCTAAGGGATACCGATGTTTTACTTATGATAGATAATACTACGACATTGGCCTATATTAATAAGATGGGAGGTGTCCGTTATTCTGCTCTTCATGAGTTAGCTTGCGAGCTGTGGGATTGGTGTGAGGTTCGTCGGTTATGGGTTTACGCTTCGTACATTCCCTCAGAGGAAAATGTTGAGGCAGACTATTCCTCACGCATTGATAATTCAGATACTGAGTGGGAACTTGCAAACTATGCATTTGAAATAATTACAAAGAAATTTGGAAATTTAGAAATAGATTTATTTGCTTCACGAATAAATACTCAATGTACAATTTATTGCTCCTGGAAAAGAGACCCCGAGGCTTTCGCATTTGATGCATTTACGATCTGCTGGTCTAATTGGATATTTTATGCCTTTCCACCTTTTTCGGTAATCACTAAAGTAATTAAAAAAATTAGAGATGACAAGGCAGAAGGTATCTTAGTTGTACCTTACTGGCCAACTCAAGTTTGGTTCCCAGCCTTCACAAAATTATCAGTCGGAAATTGGATCTGTTTTGAATTAGATGCTAATATTTTAATTTCTCCCTGTAGAACACGTCAACATCCACTAGCGACGAAGCTTACCCTGGTTGCCGCCAGGTTATCAGCCAGGCACTATTAATAAAAGGAACACCTAAAGAAGCAATTAACATTTCAATTCCTTCTTTGGCAGAATCAACACTAAAAAACTATAGTGGGACTCTGAAGCTCTGGTGGCGATGGAATCAAGAAAATGATGAAGATCCATATGCTGTATCAGTGGAAAAAGTTTTGAAGTTTTTATCAGAAAGGTTCAGTAGTGGTATTGGATTTAGGCCTAGCTTTCCGAAGTACGAGTCTACGTGGGACGTGGATCCAGTTTTAAATAAATTAACAACGTGGTTTCCGCTCGAAGAGTTAACTTTGAAAAAATTAACAAATAAACTTGTATTATTGGCATTAGGTACCGCTCATCGTTCTCAGACGCTGGCAAATATTCAAATTTCTAATATTATTAATTTAGAGTCTAAAATTAAAATACGTATTCTAAATCAAATTAAAACTTCTCGACCTGGGGCTCCACAACCTGTACTGAAGTTTCCTTTCTTCCAAGATAGGCCTGAATTGTGTATCGCACAAACTTTAAATAGATATTTAATGATGACAAGCGGTCTCCGAGGAAATATTGACTCACTGTTTATTTCTTTTAACAAACCCCACAAGGCAGTTAAAAGTGAGACAATCAGCCAGTGGATAAGAACTACTTTGGAAGAATTAGGTGTAGATAAAAGATTTACTGCACATTCTACGCGTCATGCTTCAACCTTCAAAGCTTATAAGAAAGGTGTTAGCATCGAAGAAATTAAAAAAGTGGCCGGTTGGTCTTTAAATTCAAAAGTTTTTGCTGATTTTTATCAACAGCCAATAAAAATTGACAATAATAAATTTGCAATGTCAGTTTTAACACCTAGTACGTCTGGTTAAATGTATTTTTATAATTAGCTATTATTATTTAACGAGTTGCATTAATAAATTACGTATTATAATTAATTCATCGTTATTACTCTAATTATTGTAAAACTATTAATGTTATGTTTCATTGGAGCAATTATTAGCCCATTCTTTCATTTTACTCTGTATTAATTCAATAAATAACATTGAAATGAAGAAAATGTTTGCTCTAAACAGCTACCTTCGTAATCTCGAAGTGCGAGACACGAAGAATAATTGTAAGATCTTACGAGCCGGCCGAAGGCCGGCGAAGTTTGATCTAAATTATCCGAGTGTCTCGCATGAGAGATTCCCACCCATATACGCCCACCCTTCTATTCAGGTAAAATAATAAAAATGGGAAAGCTTTATACGAATGAGTAAATAGTTACAAGAGAGCGTCACGGTAACCAGGCGACGATAGTGTTATATTTTTTTTTTAAAGCTCTGAACTTGTGGTCAAAGACACAGAAGTAGTGATACTACTTTCGTAATCTCTCGTGCAAGACACTCGGATAATTTAGATCAAACTTCGGCCGGCTCGTAAGATCTTATAATTATATATGTGATTCCATATATAATCATATATAACCATATATGATTATACACAATTATATATGATTACATAGAAACATTTTTTTTCGGGTAAGGCGAGTGAAATGATTCGTCGAAAGCATAAACTTATCAAATTAAACAAAGACAATGATGAACAAGCTGCAAATGAAATTTTTAAACCCGTAGTGAAACCTTTGCAAAAATTATTGGATTCCTCAAATCAAATAAAAGAAGGAATTACAGCTGATACATTCAACACAACATCATTACAAAAAGTAAGAAAGAATTCAACAACAACAGATGATAATTCTAGTGAAGAAGAAGTTACAATTACAGATGGATCTGATTATATGAGCTTAGGTGATAATTCAACTATTATATATCATAAAAATCCTGCAGCTTCAAGCACACCAATCAGAGATGATAAAAAAGATTCAATACCAAAATATTTAAGATTGTTAAAAACGAAACATAAAACATCAGAGATGCACACTGGTGTGCGAAAATTGAAAGAATATTTTATGTTTGGTGATTCAGAATTACATTCCTTGATGATCACATTTGCATAGGTGATCAAACTTATACCGAGACACCAGGGCTAATAGAATTATTATTCAGAAAGTTACCAGAAAGTTCTGTTATTTGAAACAATGATTCAGAAACTCATGGTCAGATGATTGAACAAAAGAATGCACGTAAAAAAAAATTAGGAAAACGGTTGACTCTACAGGCCATCCCTGCAACTTCCCGCTGATGGTTCCATACTTAAGCTTTCAAAATTGCACTTATTACGTTTTTGAGCTCTTCGAGCTCAAAAATATAATTTTCGTGTCATTTTGAGCTCGGAGAGCTCAAAGAGATAGCTTTTCTATGCTTTTGAGCTCAAAAGTCTGATAGAGATTCAATAAAACACTATTTTTGAATTTTCAAATCGCAATAACTTTTGACTGAATGCACCGATTCTCACGTTCTTGGCAGCGATTGACGCGGTTTTTAAAGCCCCATAAAGAACTTTCAAGTTCGACTTGATCGATCTAGGAATTTCGAAGTAATTCCGAAAAAACACTTTTT
>JZSA01000998.1:0-13639 GCA_000956155.1 Cotesia vestalis
AAAAAGAGTATACGCCAAAAGCGTAGGCCATCAGGTAGTATTTAAGTCTAGCTGTAAGATACGATGTCTGGAGTGTATGAGTGCGAGAGAGACAGAATGAGAACGAAAGTATGTACTAAGGTACGTAGGTATGATTTTGGAGAGATGTCAGAGTAAGTACGAGGAGTGGGAAAAAGGGATGAGTGCTGAGGGTCAGTTGACCTGAGTGTGAAAATTAGTTCTATACGAGCATTTGACAAAGACGTGCCATTTTCTTGTAAGACATTGTTTTTAAATAAACTTAGAATACTTTTAGATTCGACTAATTATCACCTCTAGAAATAAGAACTTTTATCCCTATTTATCCATCTACAGGGGATATCACATTTTGGGGGCTCAGCCGGGATCTAGAGTGTAGTGATATTGTGAATTTTAAAAGTTGAAAGTTTCTTGACAGTGCATTGAGATAAAGATGGCAGACAATGGAGTAGTGGGTTTGACCGACGAAGAAGTGGCCCAAATGACCATACCAGAGCTGAAAGCTGAGCTCAGAGGAAGACGCCTCAGGTTATCAGGTCGAAAGCGGGAACTTCTACAGCGGTTGATGGCTGCGTTAAGGTTGGAGCGGGAGCATGGCGCACGGGAAGACGACGAAGAAGACGACGACGACGACGCCGAAGAAGAAGAAGAAGAAGAAGAAGAAGCCGAAGGGGACCCGGAAGACGCTGCGGTCATCCCAGAGGATAACGACGACAACGACGACGAAGAAGATGGCCGTGCAACTCCTGTTATTCGACGACGTGGACCGAACAGACCCAATCGCACTCTGTTAATGCTCAAGGACGTAGAAAATTCACTGGAGAAATTCAGTGGGGACGATCTGATAAACGTGAACCGTTGGATCGAAGATTTTGAAGAGATGGCGGAAGTGTGAGGGTGGACTGATGTACACAAGGTTGCGTTCGGAAAGAAGTTGCTGACAGGCTCAGCGCTGGCTTTCGTGAGACAAGAAAGGTGTACAAAGACGTGGCTAAAGTTCAAAAAAGCGTTAAAAGAAGAGTTCGAGAACGAGGTGAGCGACCAACAAGTTCACTGGGAGCTGATGCAAAGGAGAAAGAAGTCCGATGAAACCTTGCAACAGTACATGTATAATATGCGTGAGATTGCGGGACAAGGAAGAGTGGACACCCAATCTTTAATTGAGTATATTATCCGAGGTATTCCTGATGAATTTACAAACAAAGCCGCGTTATACGGGGCTAGGAACATGCAGCAGTTGAAGGAGCGTTTCAAGCAATATGAGGCGATGGAAAGAGATATGAGGTCCAAAACAAAAGTCACAGAACGAAAGGATGATAAAGGAAAACGACCAGAAGTGAAAAATAATTCGAAGCCGAAGCAAGTAGATAGTGGAAAGAAGAAGTGCTACAATTGTGGTAGTGAAGAGCATCTAAGTGATAAGTGTCCTGAAAGAGGAAAAGATACTAAGTGTTTTAAATGTAACAAGTTTGGACATATTGCAGCAAATTATCCAGATGAGGCCAAGGAGACCTACGTAATTTCAAGACCTGAAAAGAAGAAATACATGAAAGAAGTGTCGTTAGAAGACTGTAAGTTTATAGCGTTAGTGGATACAGGCAGTAATCTCACTTTTGTAAGATCAGATGAGTATGCGAGATTAGGATCACCACCACTAGGTAATTGTAAACTTGAATTTGAAGGGTTTGGTTCGACTGGCAATGAAACTTGGGGCGAATTTACGAAAGTAATGTTATTCTTGTTAAGAATTTACCAGAGACATGGGAACGTTTACAAATGGTAATAAAATTAGCCGAGCAACATGGGTTAGTTATAAACTGGGAAAAATGTCGTTTTATGTTGAGAGAAATTGAGTACTTGGGACATATAGTTTCGAAAGACACTATAAAACCATCTGCTTATAAAACCAAGGCCGTTGTAAATTTTCCCAAGCCAACATCTGTCAAAAAGGTTCAAAATTTCTTGGGACTTACGGGGTATTTCCGAAAGTTTATTAGGGGTTACGCGAAGATTGCTAAGCCGTTATAACTGTTAACCGATTTGTTAAAAAAAGAGGTAAAGTTTTATTTCGGAGATCAGGAAACCGAAGCGTTCGAGACCTTGAAGACAGTACTTACCAATGGCCCTGTGTTAAAATTGTATAGGATAGGGGCTGAGACTGAACTGCATACAGATGCGTCCATAGACGGGTATGGAGCAATTTTAATGCAATCGGATCCAGATAACGGGAAATTCCATCCGGTTTATTTTGCCAGTGGAAAAACAACACCCGCAGAGGCGAAGTATACTAGTTATGAGCTAGAGGTACTAGCAATTGTAAAAGCGTTAAATAAGTTTAGAGTATATTTGTTAGCTATACCTTTTACCATTGTAACTGATTGTCAAGCTTTTGCTATGACAATGGGGATTTGTGTTTGCGTGTAGCCAGATGGGCTTTATTACTGAGTGATCTTAAGTATCAAGTGGTACGAACAATGAACGATGGGATGTTCACGACTTGTTTGCGGACGCGATTTGCAAAATTATTTTCAGGGTAATCTCTTCCCTCTCGTTATCCCTTTCGTTATAACGGCGGCGTAAAGTACTAGTCATTACAACTAGACTTCAGTGGTCTTTACGAAAATTAAACCAGTTATTGTCTAAACGATCATGTTCAATCGTTCGACAATCGAATGTGTCTCTGGCGGATAAGACATAGACCAGGTAAAAGCATGCAGCATGTTGATGCTTTAAGCCGAAATCCGTTGCCAAGTGTGATGTATGTAAGTGAGAATGAAGATGGGCTGATTGCGCGTTTAAGAAGTGCACAATACAAGGACGATGAAGTCCGTAAGCTTATAGATGCCGTAACGTGCAGCCAGACCGATGGGTATGTGATTAGAAATAATATTCTGTACAAAGATTGTGTAACAGTTTTACCTGTTCAGGTTGGCCCCTAATCAATTGAAAAATAAATTAACAAAATCAACAAACAATTATAATTATTAGGGCGCCACCAGGATTTTTAATCGCGGTTCCTGGAACCGGTCCAGAGCTGAGAAGATCTTATCTTAGGGTAGAGAGAGTGGAGGAAGATTGCTGTTGAACAATAAATAATTAATTAACAATATATCGATATTTATTAACAATAAAAATTAACAAAAGATTGATCAATTTTCACTCACACACCCACACTATAATTAATTAAAACTTATGAACTACAGCCTAACTAACGGCTGACCAGGACCAACGAGTCTCTCTGCGCAAAGACTGCAGTGCGACAGAGACCGTCTAGCCTAACTAACGGCTAACCAGAACTATTTAATTACTCTGCACAAAGACGACAGTGTGACAGAGATCGTCTAGCCTAACTAACGGCTAACCAGAACAACCAATAATTATAAGCCTAACTAACGGCTAACCAGAACAACCAATAATTATAAGCCTAACTAACGGCTAACCAGAACAACCAATAATTATAAGCCTAACTAACGGCTAACCAGAACAACCAATAATTATAAGCCTAACTAACGGCTAACCAGAACAACCAATAATTATAAGCCTAACTAACGGCTAACCAGAACAACCAATAATTATAAGCCTAACTAACGGCTAACCAGAACAACCAATAATTATAAGCCTAACTAACGGCTAACCAGAACAACCAATAATTATAAGCCTAACTAACGGCTAACCAGAACAATTTAGTTACTCTGCACAAAGACAACAGTGTGACAGAGATCGTCTAGCCTAACTAACGGCTAACCAGGACCAACTTAACACTATTAACACTCTCTATCACACATTACCCATACAATTCTTCACACACATAACCCACACACTTGAATGTTTTATTTTTAATCTTCACACACATAACCCACACACTTGAATGATTTATTTTTATCAATTTTATTTTTAATAATGAATTTAATTAAATTTGAATAAAATTACTTAATTAAATTATTCAATCATTAGCCTTAATTACACAATAAATTTACGATTTAAAATTTTAATTCTACTAATCTGACTGGCAATAATTTTCAAATTCCGATTATAAAATCTTAGTTCGGTATTAAAATATCAACTAAATTAAAATTATAGGATCAGATTAAAATTCCTGTCTACTTTACTAACATAGTCTTAATGATATAACAATAATTATTTAACTCGAGAGATTTTAATACCTTGAATTAACCTTTGTCAATTAAATTAACCACGATATAAATTTTACAATCAATTCCAAAATTAATTAATATAAAATTAATGACGTAAATCAATTAATTATAATCAATTTTCCTTATGACAATTTTTCTACTAAAGAATAACTGATTTCTTGGACTTAATGTCCACGCTGTAAATTTTGATTCTTCGACAAATTTTAATTTAATAAATTCACGGAGTTAATCTCCAAAATCACTTAATTTCATAATCAATAATTAAAATAATTTACAATAAAAATTTTTCTATAACTAACTCCGAATATAATTTTCAATAAAATTTTCAATATAATTTTTATAAATAAAAATAAATTTAATAAGTAGTTTTAAAATATAATTTTCAATGAAATTTTAAGATGATTTTCTAATTTGTAAAAATTGACAAAAGTCGAAACATTCAAATTCTTTTGCTAGAACATTCGCTAGCTCGGTTGTCTTTGACCTTGGGTATTGGAATTTACTGCGACACAAAATTTTTACTAACGCTCGACCAAAATTCCACGAATAAAACGCTTGACGATTATTTTTCAAGCCACAAAATTAATAACTTTTTTCGCGTTAATTATTATAAAAATTATAACAATATTAAGTAAATTTTTTCAGATGTTAATTATTTTTACTCGATTAATTTTTAAGTTGTTAATATTTTCCCGCAAGGTCAATTGAGTGACTCTCGGGTATAAATCCCCATGAAAATCACTCAATCCAAACTAGCAAATGTTTTATTCTAATTAATTAATTATTTTTATATATATGAGAAAAATATAAATTGAGAAGAGGTGAAGTGGACCGAGTACAAACCGCGGTCCACTTTGCGCCCGCGGAATAAAATTTGGTACCTTAGTGAAATATTTGCCCGATGAAAATCCTACGAATTTCTTTCCCCAGGACTAGATTCGAGACTCCTTGGGTTTTCCAAATTCCACTCCGGGGATCCAACTCCAGTAAAATTTGGTAATTCCTGCAACAGTAATAAATTAATATGTTGTCTAGAAGATTGTACAGACAATCTTAAAAAAAATTTTCCCATCGCAGCGTTCCAAATTTGGAAGTGCGAATGAATATTTACCTTGAATTTCTTTTTTGACCGGTGCGGTTGGTTGCTACACCTCTTCTGACTGTCGCACGCCGGTGTTCCCATACTTACCCATTCCACCCCCCACTTAATTACTACACGGCAGGTCCCGAAGATCGAGGCGCGCCAGTGCTATGTCGAGAATTTATCGATGTCTAATGACTTATCGATCTAGGGTAATTTTACCCTGTTACAATTGTAAAGACGATTTGTTAGTAGTTGTACCGAGGGCCATGCAGACTCAGGTAGTTCGGCATGCACACGCGCGTGGACATTTTGGGGTCACAAAAACAGAGGCTATTGTTAGACAAGATTTTTGGTTTAAGGGGCTTCGTGAAAAGGTCGAGCAAGTGATGGCCAACTGTCTAGACTGCATTCTAGCCGAGCGTAAGTTAGGTAAGCAAGAAGGATATTTAAACCCTCTCGACAAAGGTGACACGCCGCTGGATACTTATCACATTGACGATGTTGGGCCGATGACGGCCACGAAGAAGAGATATGCACATATTCTGGTGGTAGTAGATGCTTTCACGAAGTTTACGTGGCTTTATCCAACTAGATCTACTGATACCGCAGAAGTTATAGACCGATTGACGAAGCAAGCGATTATCTTCGGGAATCCGCGACGAATCATTTCTGATAGGGGAACAACGTTCACGTCTAATGCGTTCAAAGAATACTGCACAAAAGTAAATATTCAGCATTCATTGATAACGACGGGAGTGCCGAGAGGAAATGGGCAGGTAGAAAGAGTCAACAGAACTCTCATACCATTGTTAACCAAATTAACTGCTCCAAATCGAGTGGTACGCGCTTTGCGAAATGACCGGTACGTTGTAGAAAAAGTGGGTGAGCATGAGGGACCACAGATAACATCTACAACGGCTGATTTCATGAAGTTGTGGACGATCAACAAGGACAATGACGAAAACATCTGAGGGCAGATGTTCATGCAGGATGGCCGAGTGTAGTATCAAAAAAAAGGTACACGCAGAAAGGTCCTCAGGTAGTTATAATTTAGTTAGTAAGAAGCGTAATGTCGGTTATGAAGAGAGAGAGAGAGAGAGAGAGAGAACCCTTTGCTCGGAGCCAGATAGTTTATTGGAAACGAGAGAGACCAACCAGCCGCTGATTTCGGCAGTTTCAACCAGGACGTCAGTCAACGTTTGGAGAATTGGAAAAGTCAAGTCAGGTATTATTATTACAATTATTTCAGGCCAAGCTGGAATTTGTAAATTGAGAGGCCGAATTAACTGTAATAAAATTTTGTCAATTAATGATCGCTATTGTCTCAGATGTCACTTTTAATTTAGTAGATTCTTTTATAAGTAAATTATTCATCAATGTCATTTATTTAGTTGTTACAAGTCTTTTAGTTATGAGAAATTATTTAAGTAAAATTATCTTCGTAAAATTTGAAATAGTAAAATCATTTGTGTAATTTAGATAGTCAAGATCATTTTGGAATATATGTAGTTTGAATATTTAATGAGATTTGTTAAATTTGTAGAACTTGAAATT
This sequence comes from Cotesia vestalis, assembly GCA_000956155.1. Lineage (NCBI taxonomy): Eukaryota > Metazoa > Arthropoda > Insecta > Hymenoptera > Braconidae > Cotesia > Cotesia vestalis. The sequence goes on from JZSA01000998.1 coordinate 6,811, forward strand.
TGGAATTTTATAAAATTAATTCTAGGCCGTCGGGCTGAATTTAATTAATTTAGTAAATTCAGTGAATTAATTTATTGGAATATGGTTTTATGAATTTAATAGAATAGTGAGTTAATAGAATAAATTGAATTTAGTTGAGAAATTTTGATAATGAATTAAATTAGTGAATTTGATATTTTGTATTAAAGAATTATTAAGCGTAAAATTCCAGGAATTTAGATAATTAGTAATTCGGAGAAAATTGAGTAATTAGAGAAAAGTGTGTATTAAGTTAGCGTCCGGTGAACGATAGGTTATATGGAATTTAGTGAGTTATTTAGAAACGTTGTATAAACGCCCGAGTCGGGGGTACAACGGATTAAGTTAGGAAACCGCTGCGTAGACGCCCGAGTCGGGGGCGCAGTCGGGAATAGGTTTTAATTGGTATTCCGTCAGGTTGACGAAGTAAATTTTGTTAGTTGATTATCCGTCAGGTTGACGTGGAATTTTGGTAAATTGATATGCCGTCAGGTTGACGAGGGAAAATTTAGATATTTTAAGGTATTCCGTCGGAGTGACGAGGTTTAGAAAATTGGTTATTTAGTTGTAAAAATATTTGGCAAGGGCCAACGTAGGTGAGAGGTTCTCACAATTAAGTTGATTTGGCAAGGGCCAGCGTAGGTGAGAGATTCTCACAATTAAGTTAGTTTATAAGTTAAGTTTTGTAATATAATTGAATAAACTATTTTAATTGTTATAAATAATTTTTCTCAGTATTATTTACAGCCCTCTCGGACTTCTCACGACCCTGTCTTTCCCCTCTCATGCTTCCCCGGTTTCTGGGACACCGTGCCTAAAATCCCAGTGGCGCCTTTTCTAAGGAGGAAAGGGGTGACCAACTGGACCTGGGCGAAACACCCTGGTTACAGTTTTATTCTTAAAGATTTGAAGTGACGATGAATTTGTAATTTCTGTTGGTAATTCCTGCCACAGACGAATAGCTGACACCAAAAACGAATGCTCATAGACGATGATAGAAAAATGAGGTATTTTGAACGTATTATTGTTTTTGCTGCAAGTCTATCCGATCTCCTGATATCAAGATCTTTAATTGTAAATAAAAGTCGCAAGGATTTAGGTTCACCGGTTTCCAAAATTTTATAAGTCAGGCAAGCCAGAAAATTACAAAAGTTTGGAAAATCCAAATGAGCATGCCTTAAGCGCTCACGTCATACACAAATTATTTAAATCATAAGAAAAATTATTCGTTTTTTTTGGTTTGAATTTTCCCGCGAGTAGTATTATCCCCTTTGTAGGTCGAGCTAAAAAAAAATTTTAACAGATGATAAAACAGTTAGTAATTATGCCATCATGTATGTATAGTTTCTGCTTGTTTATAGTTATTTCAATACTGTTTTATGAAAAAAATGTATATGGCTGCCAAAATCGCAGAAAAAGTCACCGAACTGACAGTCGAAAAAAATTAACTGTATCGAAACGGAATTATTTTGACACGCAATTTTGACAAGGGTTTTGACAAACATCCTCAGGAATAAAACAAAAAAAATTAAATCGCGAAAGTGGTTTTTGACAAAGTTGTAGTGTTGTCAAGTCCATTGCACCCGTGAATACCACGCTCTTATTCACTTAATTCATCAGAAAAAACGAGTTTTTTCTGAGAAATCTTATTTAATCAATAAGAAAAATTTTTTAACGTGTTCTGTAGTTATTATTATTTATTTTAATATGCTTTTTATCCATAATTTTTTTCGTTTAAATTATGAAAATCACGTTTTAATCGAAATCACGATTTTTAGGCGAGAGTAGAGCATACCTGCGCGCTTCGCGCTTAAGGCATGCAATATTCCCTTTTTAATTTAACACTAAGCCATTGTAGAGTGTGTCTATAAGGTGTAATATGTTCATCTCTTTTTATATTAAAAATAAATCTTATAGAGTTATTCACTATCCACTGTAGCTTCTTATCAGGTCGTTTTGATGTCCAAGTGAACGATGAAACAATAATCGATAGTTGGTAGTTATTTATTTATTCATTTAGTTATTTATTTTTTTTTTTTATTTATTTTGTTTAGTTACTTAATTTGATATGTATTTATTTATTTATTTAGTTAGTCATATAATTTTTTTTTTAGTTATTTAGTTATTCATTTATTTATTTATTCATTCGCTCGTTTATCTATTCAATTTATCTCTTCATTTTAAACTTCAACGTCATAGGAATTATTCTCAGAGATGTCGCTAGTTTATATTTCTTACCCCGGTAAAGAAACGATCATGATGTTTCCAGCAATCAAAATTCGTGATGGGTGAAAAAATAAATGCATGATAGTAATGTAGTTTAACAGCCAGTCACAAATTTTAACTTCAAGAAATCTTACTCAATGACTCTCTCTCTCTCTCTTAATCTTCTGCTATGGACTTGTCCTCGCGATTCCTAGCACAATATTTCAGGTTGACAGATGTCATGTCACAGGCTGACTTCATTGGTAAAGACAACAACCCAATCCGATGCACCTTGAACAGTTCTCAGGCCAAAAAAGACATTATGTTAAACAAACGTACAGCTCTGTCAAATCTGGTCTACGTTGACCACAATCGCACGCCTCACGACTCTAACATCGCGCGAGAGATCAGAGTTGAAGCCCGTCGCCTAAGAGACTCTGACAAAAAAACTAAACAAGGACAGTGATCTATTCAGATCGATGGTGCCTGGCACCAATGGGACAACTATAAACACTCACAACTCGCTCAGATGCAAACCCACTCAACACACAGAAAAAACTCTGATTGACCTGCTTCAACCGCACCTTGGGTGTGTAACCTCAACTCTCAGTCAAAATATACCAGCTCCACAAGTCCACCAACTCCACAGGTCCACCAGCTCCACAAGTCCACCAGATCTATGAAGGCACAACATCGCCTTTAATGTTTCTGGCAACAACTTTTCTTCGAGAAACTCTCGCCCAACAAAGCCGCACAAATTTCCTAGTCGAACTCAGTCAAAAAACGGGGCACGACCCAAAATGACACTGCAATAATTTTTTGGAATGCATGAGGTCTGCCGGAGCCATTACTAAGCTTCGAATAAGGGTCCATCATCTACATCTCTGAGACATGGTGCACTGAAAATAAAACTACACTTCCCTCTTACCTGAACCACTACAACAATATTTGGTCACCAGCTTTCAAGGACAAAACCCTAGGACGTCCCAACGGTGGCTTGGTTACTCTCCTATACTAAAACCTGCACTATTGAACCCCGGCATCAGCTCGTTGGTGGTTGGTCACCTGCACCTCAATAAACAAGGTCACCGTAATTACTGCGTCTTTTTACCTTAACCCTAATTGTAATATTAATATAGTCCTCAAGACTATATTAATATAGTCATCAAGGCTATATTAGTATAAATCAGATCACTATCCTGTTATTGTCAAAATTGCTTCTGGTTCCAGGAATTCCTTCACATCGATTCCTAACTCTCTGCATCAAGTATCACTTTTGAAGTAGAACCAAGACAACACCTCTTCTTATCGAGACTCAATGCGCTGATCCCCACTAGTGCATTTTGACTGAAACAACTTAAACGCTGACTCACTGAACTCAAACCTAGTCGAAGCCATACGTCAAGCAGCCGAGAAAACTGACATGCAACTTACTACCACTTCAGGTCATCGTAACAACTTTCCATCCAAGCCCTGGTTTGATACAGACTGCCGAAACATGAAATACCTCCTAGCACAGCTACACTCCACCTGTCGTAGCCACAGCTTCTCCGGTGCATCGAGTAATAACATCTTCCATCAACACAAAAGAGACTACCAGAAGCTCATTACCACGAAAAAGCAAGAATACAAGAAGAAGATCACCATTGACTCCACTATGGTGTCCGACGTAACTAAATCCTGGTCTGTGGTCCGCTCTGTGAAATGTATTGCCACATTTACTCCTCTTCTGCCAAATCAGACCTGGGACCGCTTCTACAGCCAAGTATATCCACCCAGAAACATTGTCACCTTTCACGCTACGCTTACCAACGATGCTCCTGATCAACCACTCTCTTACCAGGAAGCTACAAAATGACTGCGAAGATTAAAAAATGGGAAGCACTAGTGTGTGATAGTATAGCCAATAAATTCTTCAAATACCTGCCGTTCAACTGGGTCTCTATCTCCAAGCCATGTTTAACCATATTCTAGAAACTGGTAACACACCCGACTCTTGGAATAACGTCATCATGACAATGCTTCACAAGAAAGTCGACTTAGCGATCCCAATAATTACAGAGGCATCGCTTTGATAAATTGTGTCACAAAAATTTTCACCACGATATTAAATGAAGGGCTCATGACTTCAACTAAGACATTCTGGTGCGTCTTGCTTCAGTATTTTTTTTGACTGTCGGAGGGCATTCGATTCTATTCCGCACAACTAATCTATTGAAAAGTTACATTTGGGATTGCGTTTTTTAGAAGACGCAGTTTTATTTTTTTAATGTGTAGGGGGGGGAGGGGTCAGTGTAAAGCTAAAACCAACCCTTTGACCGACCCTTGTCCCACGGCCTCCATCTTGAAAATAGGGGTCGAAATGGTTTTTACGATATATCTCTTAAACTATTTATTTGATAAAAAAAATTTGTTAACACTTTCTATTGCAAATTAAGTTCTGTACAACTTTGGTCAAGTAACTTTATGTCGTAGAACTATAAATAAAAAAGTTATAAGCGAAAATGTTCAGAAATTCGAAAAAAATTTATATTTTTCGGAATAACTTTTTTTTATCATTTCACGAAAAAATGAAATCTGACCATTTTTGTAGATCGTTTTTTGAGGAACAACTTTTAAACGCAACATTTTTTCATTAAGTCAATAGCTAAGGTTTTACAGCGCTCCGAAGTGAGTACTATTTTTCAGTACTCTTAACTATGCCTATATTATACGTGTGTACTAATAATGTGTCATCAGTTATTGTTTTTTTTTTATTTTTTGTTATTTAATTTTTAAATTTTTGTTATTATAATTTTTTTAATTATAAATTTTGCAATGTTATTAAAAATTAATTATTGACTCTTTTCCCCACCACTCACGAGGTAGAGTCTGGAGGCGCGTTTTTTTTTACGTGGTATCCCCAATAGGCAAAAACTACTCCGTCCTCAGTCTTTTCGATGTACCAGGCTGCGGATCAGCATCTGATCGGCTTTCTGAATTAAATATCAGTGGGAGGACTGGAGAAGGAAGGGATTTTAATTTCGGCGGTTCATCATCAAAGTCATTTTCATTGATTAATTCTGAGAGTTCCATTACGTTGCTGCAAGTCTCTTCAGAACAATGGAATGAAGCAGGTCGAGTTGCTGCAATGATAGAGTGAGCAATTGATGCGCTTTTTCTTTCCACTGCATTTAGTGACTTGCGTTTAGATTGGCAAATAATTCCTTTCAATAAAACTGTTAAAGTTTCGGGAACAAGAGTATTAACCTCCTTCAGAAAACTATCAGAAAGTGGATACTCCTTTGTCTTCTAATACTGTGAACGAATATCTTCCAAAATAATAGCAGCTGCATCTCTAACTATTTGTAATCTCTCTTCACGAACATCATTTTTTTTATGAGAAGGCGGTGTGTTTGATATAATTTTATAAATGAACCCTTCAAAACAGACTATACAATCGTGACCGGATTCGTTAAAAAATACAATTTCATCTTCGTACTTTGCTTTTAATCGTTCAATGATTGGTACGCTTCTGGGGAATGTACTCTCCTGTAATCGATTTCATTAAATCCGTCATGAAAAATAGACACTCTTAACTATTTTCATGCAAGTTAGAAAAAACATCCGCCATTGCTGTGTCAGGATTATTTTTGCGTTCTTCCTTTTTATTTGTGACCGACCATTTTTTGGAATACAATTGTTTGCTGCAGTTGTTATGATACTTTGCTCCAACTTCCACTAAGCTGGGAATATTACCCTCGCAGTTTGGCAACCACGGTGGATCCACGATGGAACCACGGTTGTAGTGGATTTACTGTGGAGCCACGATGGAACCACGGTGGATCCACTGTGGATTTTGTGCCATTTTGCCATTGCGATTCCACCGTGGTTCAACAGCGGTCTTACAGTGGATTAACTGTAGATCTATTGTGGTTTGATCGTGGTTCCATCTGCGGTTTTATAGTGGAATTTCCGTGGCTCTGCCGTGGTTCCACAGTGGTTTTACTGTGATTCAACGATGGGTTAATTTGTGGTTTTGCTGTGGATCCATCGTGGATCCATCGTGATTCGGCAGTGGTTCTACTGTGGTTCCACTCATGATCAAACGTGGATTAATCGTGGTTTCACCATGATTCGATCATGCTTTGATTGTGATTTTACAGTAGTATCATTGTGGTTTTATAATTATTACATAACAATTTTACGATAAATTGGTGTTTATTGTCTTAGACTCCAAACCGTCAAAAAGACAAAAATTCAATATCAAATAATTAAAGAGAAAATAGTTACTTTTTAAACTTTTCACATTTGTATGAAATTTTCAATTTCAAAAGAGGAATGTACAATATTTTTAGAAATATGTAACACACAATAAAGCAAAAAAAAGGACCCTTGTAAGCCTGAAAGATTACATTCAATATTTGGAATACTCAAAATGAAGTTGAATGACTTTTAACTTTTCACAGAGGGAATTAAAAATCGAAAAAAAAACTGACAAGTAATCGTTTTGACCATAATTTTCTAAATCCAACTTTTCTTCAAATTAAGATATTCTTAGATCCGAAGAAAATTTTGTGACTATTTTTACGATGATCCCCGTAAATTAGTGGGTCAGTGTGTGTGT
>JZSA01001001.1:0-24205 GCA_000956155.1 Cotesia vestalis
GTTTTAAACAAATAACTCTGATATATAATAAATTATTAATAATTAATAAACTAGGCATAGTTAACTTCCTTAACTGTAAAGATAAGTCATGTATGAAATTTAAATTACTTGAAGTAGTTTGAAAGATACTTCTATAGCAAAGATAAGTTATATGGTCAAGAGGTAAAGTAACAGTCTGGAGAGCGCGGTGTCTACGGTTCAAATCCCCACAGGCTCAACTTTTTTTTTTTTTTTGGACCTGATTGAGTCAGACATGAACAGATCTGATCAGACCTGAACAGCCCTGGCCAGGTCTGATCAGACCCGGTCATTTTTCATATCTGATCAGGCCTGAAGACTCATGCCTGATCATATCTGATCAGATCTGATCATTTTTTCCCGGGTATGTATTAAACGGTATAACTATACCATAAAAGTACGTTGAAAACGTACTGCAAACACGACAAAAAAAACCATAAAACCACTATGAATCCACGGTGGATCCACGATGGATCCACGGTGGATTTATTGTGGTTTCAAGACCGCGAGGGATATACGTAAAATAGTTCTTATCGTTTCATTGGATCTAAGTCTAGAGTTTTCTAATTATCGATATTGAGCACAATGTGAATACATCGACAAGATTAAAGTTATGACAAGGTAAATATCAAACTTTATACTTTCTAGCTTCATTTGATGAGCAGTATTCACTATCTGGTAGTGCGAAGTATTCCGTTTGGTATACATTACAATAGGAAATAATGAATAGTCACTATTTCAGTTTCAGAGAATGAAAAGCCTTGCTCTGTGGACGATCTTCGAGGACATAAATGAAATAATGATAAATATATTACTATTTTTATTATTATTAGGGGGTGCTATCCCAACAAATGGGATCGAATTAAAATTCAATACGATTCTATTTGATTCAATGCGACTTTTGAAACCAGTATGGCGCATTGAAAAGTATTCATTTGATTAGAAAATTTTCGCGGTAGGGCTCTAATTACCGACCAAGCTAGAATCACTTACCATATGTAATTAAAGTTGAATGTAAATGATAAACAAAAATGTACGAAAAAAGAAATGTAAAAAATTCTAAATTTTGAATGTGTAAGCTGAAAGAATATACATGAAAAATTAAATTTGTGTAGCATATTATATCAATATTAATAATTTATAACTTTTAGGTCGAGCCGTAATAAATACACGAACCTGATCTTATTTTCTAAAATAAGCTCTGAGAGTACTCAGCCATTTTGCACGCCTCATAAGCGGAGCGTTGAGGTAGTGCTCTACTCTCGACATTTCAAAATAAGCAGTTTTCTCGAAACAAAAGTTGATTTTTTTTTATTTATATCGCACTTACAGGTTAATATGAGTACACTTATATCAAGTCAAATAATTTGTCAGGCACATAAAACATATTTCAATAAAATTATTTTGTTTAACATAGTAAATAAATAACATTAAAAATAATCTTGTCTGGACGTCCGTGTGTTGATTGATTTATGTGGCAGGGAAATTGGTCGAAAAAATTATCGTACCAGGATATTTTTTTTTTTATTATCTAAAGTAACACACTGTGGATGTTCTCAATTAATATGAGCGTTCAATTTACTGTCGTTTAATTATTATTTATAAAAAACTGATATACGACTGTGTATTTTTTTTGTATATCTATCTATATTTTTATTATAGTATTTTTTTTCCTCACCTTAAACTTATGGCGCCACTAACGGTAAAGTTACATTGACACTCTATCACTTGGAAAATTAATAACGACAGAACAGAAAATAAGAAAAATACGAATCGACTATTGTACTTATTACTTTTACAACTTTGTTTATATTTAAATACAAATGGAGATTAGCCTTAAGTTGTAAATAAAATATTGAGATCGACGCGTGCGCTATGTAAATTTGATCAAAATAGAATAAATTTAATGAAACTTTTTATCTTAAAATTTAAATGACCGCTATGAGGCGTGCACTTTTGGATTTTCCAAACTTTTTATTAAATGTTACTAAATAATCAAGAAATTTTGTTAGTATTAATTTAAACAAATATTAGGCAGAGTTAATAAATTTATTAAATACTAATCAAATTGTCGTCGAAGTTCTAATAAATATTAATCAATATTAGTATATAGAAAAATTTATTAAATACCAAGAAAGAATTATGTTTGATAAAAATGATAATTTATTAATATTGATAGGAATAATTACGAATGATGGTATAGTGATTACGTGATTTTTGGATTTTTATTGATCGGAAAAATGGAAGGTTTTGAGGATGGGGCTTATTTGATTTTATTAATAAAGGAGTTGACTTTCAAAAAGGTATCTTTTGATAATTTTTACATAGAGATAAAGAAATCAATCATATAGATTAAATAAAACTTTATTTATTGACTAAAATTGACGTCACAAACGCGAAGGGTTTTGATTAGTGTTTTACTCTCACTTTCTCAAGGTCAAGCAACTATTTCGGCTTAAATTTCTTGTATCTTATCTTTTGTGCATTTTGAGTATTAAATGAGTTGACAGATTTCAACAAAAACACTTTCTTATGACAATAGACATAGTCTAGTCGAGAAGTGAGTTTTCTGCAAAAAATCGATGGCCTGCTCTTAAAAATATGGTGATTCATGCATTGGATTCATAATTTAATTCAGAGAAAGAGGTACTTTTTAATTCATCTGCCATTAAAAATTCCATTTGTTATAAACAAAAAACGAAGAGAAGAAAAGAGAGTCTCGGATTTGTAGCTATAATTTCAAAGATGTTAAAGAAATTTGAAATTTGAAAAATTACATTTTCATTTTATTTTTTTTTTCCGTAGTTTTAAAAAATTACAAATACAACCATGTGCATCAAAGTTGTAAAAAAAAATTTTCTCTATTTTTTTTATTGAATTTTAAAATACTTTACCCCATCAAAGTTGAAGCGGTCAACTATTTTATTAACTTATAAATTGTTATAACTTATAAACTATTGATGAAACAGTCTTTGATATTAAAGACGATCTTTTAGACAATTTATTGATTCATAAAATAAATGTTTCATATGCTCGACATTTATTATGGTTCAATTTTTATAAACATTTTTTTTTTTTAATTGTTACTTGAATCTTTAATTGATTATATCTTTTAAACTATTGAAGTTACGGCTTTTATGTAGATATTTTAAGTTTGGAAATCTACACACCCATTTTAAATATTGTAAAAAGATCATTCAATTCCGTAAATGTTTTCCAGGCTGCACTACTAGCACAAATTTTAAGTTTTTGCTTTGACAAACGTTAAGTCATAAATTGAAAATTTCAAATTAAAAGAAGACAGCAAGAACAATATAAATTTTACTATAATTTTTTTATTATTATTTTATTCATGTCCTCGAAGATCCTCTACAGGGCACGGCTGTTCATTCTCTAAAACTGAAATAGTGACTTATTCACTATTTCGTAGTGCAATGTTTACCAAGAGGTATACTTCGCACTACCAAATAGTGAATACTGCTCATTAAATAAAGCTTGAATGGATAAAGTTTAATATTTATCTTGTCATCTTGTCAAAATTTTAATCTTATCGATGGATTCATATTGTGCTTTATATCGGTACTTTATATCGAAAACTCCAAATTTAGAGATTTTTTATCATTATTGTTTTGTTGTTTATTTTTTATTATTATTATTTTGTTATTAGAGATTTTTGATCTACAGACAAAATCGCGAAATTTTGGCTTGCATATCTTTTGAAAAAAAAATTTTTTTTTTTTTCGTTTGGCAGAACTTTGTTATATGATAAAAGAAAACTTTTGACCAAAATATATATATATATATATATATATATATATATATATATATATATATATATATATATATTAACCTAACTTTTTTTACTTATTAATGATCGAAATATTTAAATCACCATGAATCTAGTAGACGTAACGATTGATTATTTATTATTAAAAAATCTAGGATAGATTTTAATCATCTTATAACTAGCCCAAGATAATTATCCAAATAGTCAATACACTAAAAAAACTTTTGCAGAACTTCTTTATTGTAATTAATGTAAAAATTTGGTTTTCAACAAATTTTAATAGTGAAAATAAAAATAATTTTATATTAAATGAAATCTACCTTCCATTTCGGGTGAAACCGAATGACATTTTATGTTTATTGTAGAGTTCTAAAAAAATTGAAGAATTACATACGACTTAACTGACGTAGATTTTTGACAGTTAATAATTATATCAAATGTTCGACATAATATAAAAATAAAAATTTACTATAAAATTTTAGAGCTTTATAAGCTAAAAACTAATTGGGACTCTCCATATATAATTCTGTAACATGAACCGTTTGCTTCAGATATTTTTACATTTAAACCGTTATAAACAGGTCCTTGAAGTGAATTTCTTCAACAGAATGACCGGGTTCAATAAGATATTTTTTAATAATACTAAATGGAGAGAGTTATTTAGAATATAATTTTATATGTAAAGAAGACTTATTATAAATGAAGATTTTTTATTACTCTGAACTATTGAGGAAGCAAACTTTTAATACTTAAATACGTGTGTGCTTATTTTATAAGCCCATATAACATATTATGAAAGTTTATTATTCAATTTCACTAGATTTCAAAATTTAAAGAATCCCAAGACGTATTACTTACATTCCTAAATTAACATACATCAAATATGTTATGATTGCATTGAGAATTAAAGAAAGGTCCAAAGGTTTTTTCAACGAATAAATATAAATACATAATAGACTTGTGTGTTAACAAGACATTATGAAATTGTTAAGTGTATCCATTTCCGTTAGTAAGAATGTATGTTCGTACAAATTTATTCTTGATAAATAAGATACTGACGCACTCAACTCGCAAATATACATATTTAAATTAAAATCCTTAAAGAATGGGAATAAAACTTTAGTAACTGAAGTAATTGAAGTGAAGTTGCATTAAAAAATGAAGATCGTTTTTTGATAAGTTTTAATTATTTATCTCAGAGTATCAAAAATATGTGAGCATATATTTTTCAATATGAATTTTTATTTATGCCACTAATCAGCGGCTCATTACAGAGGTCAAATGAATATATAATTAAAGGGTACGAGCAACGTTTGCAATCGGATGTAACTACTATATTAATACTTTTGCGGTCAAAGTTAGCTATACAGTCGAAGTGTTTGACGTTAAGTGGAAAGGCGTAAGGTAACATATATTTTAAGGAGGGGTATCGTCCAATAGTGTTGAGTTACCCACCAAGGGACTCCAACGAATGTCAGTTTTTCGTTTATGCTCTGTTAGCACTCCAAGACTTGTCCTCTAAGAACATCGGCGTGAGGACCGAAAAGTTTAAACTTGTTCAATTGGTGTCTGTATACGGTTCACTTATGTATATATGTATTTATGTGTGTATATGAATGTATAAATATAGATGCATACGTATTTATCTATCTATCTATATATAAATAATAAATAAATACATAGATTCATACATATGCATATAAATATTCGTATATGCGCAAATACATACAAATATAAATTTAAATCTTTAATTACATCGACATAATTCATAGTAAGTTTCATTTTCTTCTTTATTTTTTTTTTTTATGAAAAGTTAATGTATTTTGTTATCTATGTTCTGTTGAAACCTAATGATAATCGAAAAATGAAAATAAACTATTAACAAATAATTTAATTTCAATAAAAATAGCCGCATTTTAATTTTTCAGGAAGAAATACATCTCATCACAATGGCAAGCTTTATGAAAATGGTAGTCAGCAATTACAATGAAATCTTGGAAAGCAATAAAGGTAAATAAATAATTATTAAAGATGTACAGCTGTGAGGTTGACACTTTCTCAAGACACTGTGTGATTATAACAATAAATACACGTGTGTTTTTTACAGACATAAACGTCTATAACTATAGAAATAAATTAATTTATTCGTATGGTTAATCTAATTGTTAGTACTAAATACCTTTCTACAATTATCTATTGAAAATTCTTGATGGAAAGAAAATTAACTTCAGAAGCGTCATAAAATGTCAGATAAGATTAATTATCTAAAATACTCTAATCTAAAGCTACCAAAATTTTTATCTTAATTACTAACGTAGATAGAAACGAAAATAAATATTGATGTTTAGTTTTTTGGAAATCGATTAAGAATTTTGAAAATGTATGCCAACCTTTATTGTGAAACTATCAAGTAAAAAAAAATTGTTATTAAATTATTTTAGGAATCTTCATTTAAAAAGAAAAACAATGAAAGTTAAGTGATTTATTATGAATAAGAATTTCCTGCAAGTGATAAATGTCGAGTAATGATAAAACTTTTTGTTAATTGAGCGAATAAATTTGATGACGAACTTACGATATATTAATGTTGACATCATGCCGGAATTAAAATTTTTAATCTTATACGTACAAAAATATAAAATAAAAAATGCAAAAAATTTCTCAGAGATTGTATTTCGATATTTAAAGTTACAGTTATATTTATACTTATTACTTGAGTCCTCAGACCTACTTATAGGTTTAAAACTAAATTTTTTAAGTAACTTAACATAAAAATGATTCAATTATTTACTGCAATTATCATAAAATCGAGCATAATTCATGGTTACACTGACCTAGAATCCCGAAGAAATCTATTACTTTTTTATGTCTGCAGCCATAAATATATTTATCTTATAAGATAACTTTTTTTTCATCAGGAAAACTTTACGTGAAGATAAATAAAAAAATTATGTTAAAAGTACATTAAAATTGTGTAAAATGTAAGACTATGAAAAGCATCATAAACTCATTTTACATTGACAGCGTATATTTTTACAATCTAATCATTACAGAGAGAAAAAATAATTATCATTATAGATCCACTCGTAGACACGTGGTTTCTCATGGGTTCACCGGTACCTGTCCTTGCTATCCTCAGTACCTATCTCCTCTTTGTTTTAAAAGTTGGACCAAAGATGATGGAATCAAGGCCACCTTTCCAACTCAACAATATACTAATACTCTACAATGCTATTCAAGTTTTATTCAGCATTTGGCTAGTGTCCTTGGTAAGATGACATTTGTATAATTAGCTATCGTCAATTGAATATTTAACTCAGTTCATATTTGAAATAGGTTTTAAATGATAAATTTATCAGCTTCATATATCCAAGCAGTTGCAGCAAAGATGACGTAGCTCCAGAAAAAAATGTACAAGAAATGGTGAGCATTAAAATTTATAAAAATGACAATTATTCTATTTCTTCACTATTTTCTATTTATAAGACTTTTTGTATTTTTTAGATTTCTTCGGCAGCATGGTGGTACTTTTTCGCGAAAATAATTGAGCTTCTCGATACGGTGAGTCAATTTAATACAAAGTCATTAAAGTTATTACAATCTCAAAATTTTTTTTTTTAATTCTTAATAATATCACGGATAATAATTTAAATTACTGTAAATAATTTAATTTGCAGAATGATAATTTTAACACCTTAGTTAAGCAATATTAAAATAAATAAAAAGATATCAGAAAAAAAATGTTTCATAAAAATAAATTCCATTTATTTAACTCAAAATTAACTAAGCTTATGGTAACATAAGATGAAAAAAAAGCCAACAATCAATAATTAATTACTATGCTATTATATCTAGGTTAATATTTAAACGGAAACATAGAACTCATTTTTAAAATGGATGAAATTTTACAATCAACGTTTTATTTATTTTTTTTTTTTTCAAACTACATTTTACGATATTCATAAGTCACCTATTATGCCCTGAATTCATTGTGTATACATACACATAGGTAAAGAATTTACGTACATTGCTATCGTTCGTAAAACCACTTTTTATAATTATACACACGTTTTTTACTCATCTTGATATTTAATACGTTTGCAACGATAAACAGTCTGTTATCGAAATACATTAATAAGTTAAAACGGTAAAAACTAACTCATCAGAATTCAAGCCAGTTCATGTTTAGTAAATTATAATATTCAAATAAAAAAATAGAACAAAAAATTTGAAATTTAATCCAATATAATGGACTCGGTAATTTTGATCTTTGAACTTGTATTGATTAGAACGGGTTAGTGATTAATAGACACGTTAATATATATTGCTAATGACTATCAAATTCAGAGAAATTAAATAATGTCAACAGATATATAAATAATGTTTTATTAATATTTTTTCACTGTTGATAGGAATTAATAAAGTATATAGACCAACAAAATAAATATTATCTGGCATGGTATTTATGTATAACGTAAGCATATACATCGATGTCAAAACTTTTCTAAGAATTTTAAAAAATTTTTTACCCAACCGAAAAAAGGAGTGAATTTAAAAAAAAATGTCTTTTCAAACAACCATAAATTTTATTGTTGAATCATTTTTTCCGAAAAAATTTTTGTAATGAATTTATTATTGATAAGAAAATAGAATGAATGATAGTTTGAAAAACTAAAAAGCACGTTTTGATAGGAAACCCAATTTAAAAATAGAAAATAATTTTCAATTGGTTTAAAATGAAGATAAACAAAAAGAAAAATATAAGAACTGTTCCCATTATTTGGAAAAAAAAATTAAAATTTTTAAAAAAACATCCACATTCTGTTCAAAAATTAAATTTCAAAAAATTTAAACGGTTATTTTAATTTTAATTTTACAAATCTTTTACTATTATTATTGTTGATATTATTATTATTATTATTATTATTATTATTATTATTATTATTATTATTATTATTATTATTATTATTATTATTATTATTATTATTATTATTCATGTATGCGTGGATGTCGATCAGAATTTATGTAATGTGATAACTCCATCACCGACTAGACAGTGGAATGTGTCTTGCAACAGATGAAAGGTCCTCAAATTTGATTAGATCTAAACACCTTCGGTCAATCATTCTTAGAAATATTGAAAGGAGATGCTTTCTTCATAAGTTTTTTAAAACAAATTATTTCTACATTTAGTTGAAGACTGCTTTTATGCATAAAAATAGAAAATACTCGATCATAATTGGAATCTACGACTTTGAACATTAAAAATCTTATATATCGAGTGGCAAAAAATTGTTATCTTTAAATTTGAAAAAACAAGACAGCCATGTATATTTTCGATATTTAAATTCTAAAAAAAACTTAAATTATAAAAGTTAGCAAATTTTTCATAAAGGATTTATGAATCCGCTGTGAAAAGGAACGAAATACAAAATATTACGAAAACGGTCGACCCGTTTTCATAATTTTTCGGCTCCAACGGCCGAAAAACGTTGGAGCCCCACATATACAATATGAATAGGGTTAAGACATCAATACTAAATAAAGACATCAATAGCTTATGGCTATTGGTTTCTCTCTCACGTACTAGTACTGCCTCTCTTGACAGACTATCGCTCACTTACTTCCACTCACTTCAAATATCGTAAGTCGCTAACTTCAACCATTTTTTATGAAAAAATGAATACCAAAATCTTAATCTACGCGGCAAGGGTCGAATATCAACCAAGATGGTTTCTAATACCATCGTGGGAGTCGAACCCACGCCTGGCCAGTGAGCCAGTCCGAGTGCTCTATAGGCCATGCGCCTTAGACCACTCTGCTCACCTCACTGGTTAACAAAATATGTGTTATAACTTTAATTAAATATTCTCAGTTTTCCAAAACAGTCTTGAGAAAAGTATGCCCGGGTAAAAAAATGTAATCAGTTTTATGATAAATTTAAATTTTTAATATTTTTCATTCAATTTAATTTTGTTATGTGTTTCTATTTTATATAAGAAATTAATCTGTTTTAGCTCGTATTATTCACAATTCAGACCAATTTCAGACAATTTTTAATGTTACAATAAAATTATTTTCTATTGTTTCAAGACCAAAATCAGACTTTTTTTTTGTCACAATCATTTAGCTGGTTTTGATCGCATCGAGGTCAAAAACAGACCAAAACGTTCCATTCATGTCTTCGAGGATCCTCTACAGGTCACGGCTTTTCATTCTCTAAAACTGAAATAGTGACTATTCACTATTTCGTAGTGCAATGGATACCAAACGGTATACTTCGCATTACTTAATAGTGAATACCAGTCATTAAATGATGCGTGAAAATATAAAGTTCAATATTAATCTTGTAATTTTGTCAACATTCTAATCTTGTCGATGTATTCACATTGTGTTCAATATCGATAATTAGAAAACTCTAGATTTAGATCCAATGAAACGATGAGAACTATTTTACGTATGTAATTACAAGTTTATTAGTCATCACTGCAACTTAATATTCGCATATACAAAACTTTTATAATCCATGAAATGTTAAGTTACAACGAATAAATATGACAGATGTAATGTAAGGTAAGGTCATGTTCAACGATCAGTTCATAAAACAAGAGAGCGCATGAATATATTATAAATTAATTGATTTTTTCAAATAAATGCAATAATTTAATTAAGTGCGATAATAATTTTTAATAAGATACTTAAGACTCAAAAAAATTCTAAGTCGCCATCTCAGTCGACTTTTGGACTTCGAACATTTAGAATTAAAATTGTAGATCAAAAACAGTTTACCATTTTATATTGAATTTGAAAACAATACATGAAGTCCAAGTACAAATTATCTAGACTAAACATCTATCAAACTTTTTAGTCTCATTAGATTAGAAACAGCATAAAATATTTATAGCTGCTCAATTATTTTACTAAAAGGTTGTTTAGACTTAAAAAAGATAAAAAATAATTTGAATAGTAGATCAAATACAGATGAAAATATTTTTGAAAGTTCAAATACTGATCAATAAGTTCAAATGCAGATCATTTTGCTCAAAATCAGTTTAAATTCTTTAACCCGGATGTTTGTTATTCAATTAAATGTTCATTCTAACTACGGTCAGGATAGGAAATACATGTTAGGTGTACGATTTTTAATTGCTAATATTTCGAAAATTAGTATCGCAAGGACTATTAAAAAAATTTATTCGTATAGAGAACACTTAAAAGAACGTGTAATCAAAAATTGATGAGTATTATATGAAAAGTGATTTTGCACAGTACCTCCTTAATGTAAGAAGAACATCAAATAAACTAATTTTTGTTACATTAAAATTTTTTTTTATCGTTTAGATATTCTTCGTTCTTCGGAAGAAACAAAATCAAGTTACTTTTCTTCACGTTTACCATCATACGATAACTGCTCTATTTTCATGGTGTTATCTGAAGCTCTTACCGGGAGAACAAGGACTTTTGATTGGTTTCTTAAACTCATCCGTGCATATAGTCATGTATACCTACTACATGATTGCTGCTTTGGGTCCACGGTATAGAAAATGGTTATGGTGGAAAAAATATATGACTTGGATGCAACTGGTAAGTATTATTAACCTTAGTAATGATACTCCAAATTGGGTTTACTAATCTATTCGTTTCAACATTTCAGATCCAATTCGGCCTTATGCTTGTCTACCTGGTGGCTATTCTTGCCATGGACTGTGCTATGCCGAAAGCTCTTACATACTTCTTTGTTACGAATGTTGTTATTTTCATTTATCTGTTCAGTGATTTCTATCGTAAATCTTATGTGAAGAAAAAGACAATTTAAGTGATAATTATCACTCAATGCTCTGTGAATATGTGAATCGTTTGTATAAATCTAAATGTACGATAAATTTTTTTTTAAGTAATAGAATTAATTTATTAGAAAATGAATGATTACATACTGTTGAATAATAAGGTAGTAATTTGTACCGGGCTGATGAAACCGTTAACGTCATAAATAATTTACATATTTTTGAAAGTATAATTAGTATATCATTCTATTTATTCGCTGATAAAATGATAGTCAGTAAAGTAAAGTAAATTTGTTGCAGAATTAAAATAGTATAAAAAAAAAAATTAAAAGTTACATTTCAACAATGCAAATACAAACATTTTTATCTTAAAAAAATAATGATTTCTTAACTGATTACCAATGAAGAAAAACTTTTTTACACTTAAGAAAAATTTTCTGTCGTTTATAGTTAGTATAAGTAATTTAACAATAATTTTTCAAAACTACAACCAAATTTAGATGTAACTCAATATTTTCTTTAATTTTTATGTATGTTAAATGCATGAGTGTTTAGTTAAATTTAAGTTTGATGTTTCGAAAATCAACTTTTAGTCTCAATATCACTTTAATTTATTTCGGCTCGGAAATTTTTTTTCAATCAGTTTTTTACACTAAATAAAATAAAAGTGTTTTAATCGTCAAATGAATTAAAGAGAGTGTTTTTTTTGCATACGTATACTCACATTATTTTATAAGTTCAATATAAATTAAATAGAGACATTTTCACTTAAAGAAACTGCTTAATTTTGGTACTGCGAATGTAGAGCATACCCTCAACCGCTTCGCGTTATGAGGCGCGCTAAAACGATTCGGCGGCAAAAATGGAATTATATTTGTGATCATTACTAAAATCTAAAAAATGAATACTACATTAAGAATTTATCAAGATATGAGAAATTTTCAGTTTACAAAATTACGAGGGCATGTAAATCACAGCTTTTTTTAAGAACTTATTCCTATATTTTACTAAAATTCGATGTCCTCATATTCAAAAGTAGTTTAGAAAAAAATACTGAAGATATAAATCTTTTAATTCTAAATTACTGCAGTTTCTAATCTAACTGACCAATTTTGTTCATTTTTAAACTTAGAATCGATAATGCATTTTGACCAGCTGAGTCAAAAAATAGTAAAAAGTAGCGGCTTGAGGACAAATACAACAGATTTTTACAACTGCAATCCCTGACCACTTTGCGTATTTTTATATCTATATTCACAAATGCAGATATAAAAATACATGGAGTAAGTAGGTACTGGTTCCTGAGCAGCTATTGGATACTTACCTTACCGCAGTTGAAATAATTTGCAAATTCAACCAATCGTTTATTTAAATAGAAGATTAAATATACAATAATAAGGCAAAAGACCCAGTTATTACACTGGCCTAGTTGTTTGATACTTGCAGTTTTGTTTTAATAAAAAAAAAATCTGCAAAACGGTTGAACCTAAAGGCCATCCCTGCAACTTCCCGCTAATTTAGTATCTAAGCGCTTAAAATTGCACTTAAGACGTTTTTGAGCTCTTCGACCTCAAAAATATACTTTATGTGTTATTATGAGTTCTCTGAGCTCAAAGAGTTAGCTTAGATATTCTAAGTTTTTTAGCTCTTCGAGCTCAAAAGTCTGGTAGCAGTTTAATAAAAAGTATTTTTTGAGTTTTCAAACCGCAATAACGTCTGAATGAATGAACTGATTTTCATGTGGTTGGCAGCATTCCACGCAGTTTTTCAAATTATATGATATACTTTTGAACATCAACTGATGAAACCAAAAGTTTTAAGAAATTCACTTTTTTCGAATTTTTTCGACAACGATAACTCACGAACCAATTAACCGATTTTCACGTTCTTGGCGGCAATCGACGTGGTTTTTTAAGCTCTAATAATTATTTTGCTTCATCAGTAACGATCCAAAAAGAAATGTCGAAGTTATGTTAAAAAAAAAAAAAACAGTTTTTTCGAAATTTTTCGTTTTCCACACCTTACGAATGAATCAACCGATTTTCACGGAATTGGTAGCAATCGACGTAGTTTTTCAAGTTTAAGAGCGGATTAGTTTTTGGAATTGATCAATAAAGCCGTTTAGAAGATATTAAAAAAAAAACACACACACACAGTTGAATCATATGAATATGAATGTTCACTAAAAATTTTTAGCTATCAATATTTAGTGTCAGGCTATTCAGACATCTACCGCGACGAAGAATGAAATAAAAAAAATTAGGAAAACGGTTCACCCTAAAGGCCATCCCTGCAACTTCCCGCTAATTCCATACCTGAGCGCTTAAAATTGTATTTCTGACATTTTTAAGATTTTTGAGCTCAAAATATAATTTATTTAATATTTTAAGCTCACTGAGTTTTGAGAGATAATATTTTAATGCATTTGAGGTCTCCCAGCTCAAAAATCTGATAGAAGTTTCATAGAACACTATTTTTGGATTTTTCAAATCGCAATAACTTTTGAATGGATCAACCGATTTTCACGCGGTTGACGGCGTTCGACGCAGTTTTATCATCCTCATGAGTTATTTTCAGGATTTCATTGATCAAATCAAAAATTTTAGAGTAATCCCGAAAAAACACTTTTTTCGGTTTTCTTTCGTTCACGATAACTCACGAACGAATCAACCGATTTTGACCGCACTGGCGGCGTTCGACGCGGTTTTTTTAAGTTAAGAGCTGATTAGTTTTTGGAATTGATCGGTGGAGCCGTTTAAAAGTTATTCTAAGAAAACCACTTTTCAAAAAGTTTTTTTTTGTAGTTTTTTTGCAATTTCTCAAAATCTACCAGTCCGAATCGGTTCAAATTTTCAGGAAATCTAAGTTTGGTCAAGTCCTTTCGAATGGCTCCAACCGCGATCAAATCGGTCAAGCCGTTCAAAAGTTATAAAAGGGTTACACACAGACACACACACACACACACACACACACACACACACACACACACGCGCGCGCGCGCGCGCACACATACATACATACAGACATACGGACACCATCGCGGGAAGGATCAGGAAAGATTTCTAAGGCCTCAAAACGTCGAGATCTGTTGAAAACTCGATTTTTGCAAAATGGGGTAAAAACAATAACTTCCCGATTTTTCGAATACACCTATTAGAAACTAAGAACAATCAAAGATTGTAACTGTAAATTCGTAAGCTAAAATATGTTAGGTATCAATTAATTCCAGCAGATGGCGTGTGGATAGAGAATTCTTTCCTACCTAGAAAGTTGACTTTAATATTTGATAGTCCAAATTAAATACCGATTGGATTTACTCTTTGAGTAGTATCTGTTTCCAACATCAAGTGCACTTCATTTGCTGTTGATGTTTTGACTTGCTCAACTATGAGTGATTCGATGCGCATCGAAGTATTTTCGTGATGAAAATATTATTTGAAAAAAATTTTTTTAAAACATGCATTAATTCTTTTTTATAGTTTTATTTTCAATTTTCTCTTATTCTGATAAGTAATTTTTTTGAAAAGAAATATTATCTTCTTTTCCTGTAAAACTGAATAAGTCTTATCAAGTCTTAATAACTCTTTGAGAAATTCCGAAATTGCAGGGAAAATTTGACTTTTGAAGAGTTTTGCAGAGTTTTGAAGACTTATTAAGTCTTTTCTTTACTTAGTTAGGGATGTGAAGACTTTCGAAAAGTCTTATTCAGAGTTATAAAGACTTTTCAAGAGTTTTTTTAGAGAATTATTTCCATAAGGGTAGTCAGTTATAGCTTATATCTTGTTCGAATGATCATACCTGTAGTAATGTTCTAGTACGCAATATTTTCCACCCACTTCAGATTATAAAAAACAAAAGTAAATCAAGCTCCATCACGTCGAAACTCTCCTGTTCATTACGTTTTTGGTGCGTTTAGAAACCTCACGTTAATAAGAAACATTTCTTTTATATATATATATATATATATACATATAATTTCAATCTGTTTAAATGATTTATTTAATTTTTTTTTGTGAGTATTAAGGAAATATCAGAAGCTATTAGATGAAGTTATTTAAGCTTCTGAAGACGGTAATTATTATTTAATAAATTCCCTGGCGGATCTGAAATACCGTAAAATTACGGTAGTGTACGGTAAAAATACGGTCGACATACCGTATGGCCACTATAGATTACAGCAGCATTTTACTCGCACAGTAGACATACGGTATTGTAACCGTAAAACACGGTAACATACGGTAGAGAACGGTAAAATTACGGTAGTTTACGGTACACTTACGGTAGTGTACTGTACAATTACGGTAGCGTACGGTAGAAAATGATGAAACAGATCTCAGTTACGGTAGAATATTGTGCGAACGATACGCTACCGTAGCAGATCCGAATTACTGTACTAGTACGATATGGCACGGTAACAAGATGTAAATTGACCATAGATTTTATTGTTATTCCACTATATAATTGTTCTGGTAAAATCACCGTAATTTACAGTAAATAACGGTAGAACGGCAAATTACGGTAATTTACAGTATCTATACGGTAGAGTACCGTATTTGTACGGCACAGTTACCGTAAAATACGATAGCGTACCCCAGTAATGTAAGTCGACCGTACTACATCGTGTTTTATAGTAATTGTACAGCATAAAATTAATACAAAAAATGTTTCATTTACGGTATTTTATTCTAAAATCCACCGCCAAATGACCGTGGTGATATTAAAAAACAACATAACTATAACTACTGCAAAAGTAATTACATAAGTGACATTTTGTCTAATACATATCTAATACATATTTTATTTTAAATATCAATGTTTTAATTTAAAAAAAATAAACTCGTTTAAATCTAATCGAACAACAATAATAGTCATAGTATTATTTTAAGTATAAGTGTTATCAAATATAATTATTTTTAAACTGAAGAAGAATCATTTTCATCGCTTTTCTTTTCTAAAAGATTTAATTTTTTGTAGAATTCTTCTTGCTCTTTTTTCAGCTTCATTTCTCTTTCTTTTAATTCTTCAGACAGTTTAAGCAATTCTTCCTTTTTTTTTAAGATTTCGCTATTTATATTCAGATTTCTCTCCTTCAATTTTTTTGCTTCATTTATCTTTTTTTTTTTTTCTATCAGCTTGTTGATTTCTAGATCAATCATTTTTAGATCATCATTTTCAGCGCTATCCACCTTCAAGTTGTTACAATCAGAACTGCTTTCCTCTTTATGTTTTTGTCGACGTAATTTAAAATTATCACTGCAACAAGAGCGTATGAGGCTGGTAAAGCTACTGATTTTTTTTTTACCAGCTTTAATTGGTTTTTCATCATCAAGTTTTTCTAAAACAGCTGAAAAACAAATTTTAAATTCAAGTATTACTAACATATTTTATATTGAATTTATTATATACATAAATTATGAAGCTGAAAAAAAGTGAGTTGTTAAAACCCAAAGTGAAGTTTAAGAAAACTTTCAGAAACTTTCAGAAACTTATTTTTTTTTTGGTCTATAAAATCATACCGTAACGAGAAAAAAAATTAAAAAAAAAAAATTCGATTTTTGACGATTTTTGAAATTTTGAAAAATTTGGAGTGACCTCTTAAAAATTTTTTTTTGAGCTGTCCTTTGGTGAGGGCTCTTAAAACATCAAAAACTAACATTTTTTCACCCGAGACTCCAAAAAAAAAAATAGTCGGTTTTTTTGCGCCACCCTAATAAATAATTTACCTTTTATATTACTTATATCATCCTGTGATACTTCTTGTAGATGTTTACGATCTGATCTCTTTTTTAAGCAGAGTTTTGTAGCTATTTCATCAGACCAGTAGCCATTTATAAGACAATTCACTCTTGTTTTTATGTCAATGGCGTCTTGCGCTCTTTCGTACCAGTCCTCATCTATGGCGATACCACTTAGTAGTTCTACCTATACACAAGAGTAAGTTGAATAACAAAATTAAACAAAAGAATTGGAAATGATTGATGAAATGACAAGATGATCTCTATAAAATTTTATGAATCCCATTATTTTTCTAATTTCATTCATGCTATAAATAAATTCTTAAAGAACCAAAATTCACAAATTCTGTTTGTGACTGATGAATTGAAAGTAACTTACAACTTCCGGAATTGTAGCTCCAATATTTATTTTTTTAATTGTTATTTTAATTTAACGTTTAAAATTGACTTTCGCGCAGCAGTTCTGGCATGCGTGCGCCACCACTGTAGTGAGCGTAGTTTTTAAATAATTTTTTTGTCCAAATAAATATTAATTGTAAAATTTGAAAAAAATTCTGTCATTTAGACACTTCAAAGAATATAATTTCGCGATAATAAAAGTTGTATTACCATTATTCAAATGTTTATTAACATTTTTTACGTGTTTATGTAGTAACAAAAA
Organism: Cotesia vestalis; assembly: GCA_000956155.1. NCBI lineage: Eukaryota > Metazoa > Arthropoda > Insecta > Hymenoptera > Braconidae > Cotesia > Cotesia vestalis. The sequence continues at coordinate 17,986 of JZSA01001001.1, forward strand.
GCGGTATGAAAGTATAAATAATTAATCTATAAATTTTTTGTTTTCATAAATCCTTTTCATAAACATACTTAATAAGAAAACGTTATGAAAGTTAATGAAAAATTTTTCTTCAATTAATTATTAATTTTTGAAGTAAAATAGTATTTAATATACTTTCATAATTGTTAATATTAAGGATGTGAGGTTGACATTACAAGGTTCATATTTTTAACGAGCTTAAAAAAAATTGATTAATATTAAGCTGTTTAATTTTAATGAAAATTGACTTAGCAGAAATTTTATAATTTTTCCAACAATAAAATTATGGCGAAAAAAATTTTTTTTTAAATTGAGGTAAAATTTAAAAAAAATTAAAAAATGCCCGATTTTGTGCCCGCATATATGGTCGCATTCGTAATAACAAATAGTATCGCTTCGCTCGTGCGTTCAACTTCGCTTTCGCAAACAATCGACAAATTGTCGCACTCGTTGCACAATATACTATTAGGATTAGTAATAATTTATCATGATTCAAAATTTTTAATAGTAATCAAATTATATTCAATCATAAATATATATTTAAACTTACTTGTTTTCTTGAACTCGTTTTTGGTTTTTGTTTTTCTTCTTCAACATTTTTTTTAATAGAAGTTACTTTAGCGTCTTTGTCAACTTTCAAATCAGATTTATCGGAGGAGGAAGATGAGTTAAATCCAAGTTTTTTTGCTTCTGATAATACGCTGGAAAAGCTCTGAAAATAATTAAAAGTTGAAAATTTTTTCGCAACAGCTGTTTTTGCAGAAATTGTAAATTATATGAATTTTTCGAATACTTACGCCCACTTTACTTTTACTGGTATCAATCATTTCTGTTTCGTCCAAGATTTTCGTATGAAGAATTTTAGGTTTAGATAAATAATTATCTATGCCACTTTGCTTAACCGGACTGATAATGTCATCATCCAAATTCACAATTGTTGGAGCTTCCTGCATATCCTTAGATAACTGTAATTTTAAGAATAAGCTCTAATTAATAATGTATTTGATAGTTCAAAAATCTAATAGTTTTGAAAAAAAATTAAAAAATATTTTTTTTTCATCAAAGTAAATTTTTTTTTAATTGGTTGTCAATTAGAATATGAAATGCTACATTTTTTTAATGTTTAACCAATTAAAAAAAATTTTTTTTTTAAAAAATTTTTTTTCAATTGGCTATTTTTGATAAGTGTCAATTTAATATCCATTTAATTATCTTGACAATAGTATGCAAAATATATTGATACCGTGAACAAGACTATAATAACACAAATAGTTGCCGAAATGAGGAGAAAAAAATTTGTCGATCGCAAAGCACTCTTTGATGCTTCGCATGATTAGTCGTGCAATTACAAAAGCCCAAGGCTTAATAACCAACTAATAATGTAACAAAATATTCATTATTATGTAGGAGATTAACATTAAAACTTACTGGTTTTTTATTATCCACTGTACAGGTTTGCTCATCTACATCTGTACTTAGTTTATTTTGTTTATTCGTTTCAATGACTGCTTTCGTTATTCCACTTTGACTTGATTCTGAATCAGATTCAGTTGACTCATAGTGAAAAGAGGCAGAAGTATTGGCCTTATTACTATTTTTCGATAAATCGTCACTTGAGTCCTGAAAATTTTCAACAGTTGTTTTTTTTTGTGACAATTTTTTTTTTTTAAACAAAAATATTCAAGAATATTTGAAGTATATTAGTTGTTATCAACACTGTACAATTCTTTTATTCATTTTCTATGCTATACCTTGGGGGCGTATAACACGTAGTCATTTTGAACTCTTTCATTCAATAACAACTGCTCAAAAATTATAAATTAATTCTGTAATTCGATTACTTACATACGGAGAAATTTCATCGTAATTAATAGGTTTTTTTTTATTACAGCCTTCAGTTTTGCGTCCAACAGATTTCGAGGTGTTATTAATTGAATCCGTTTCTTGTAAAACCGCACAATCTTGAAATTTAAAAATTCAATATTAGTCAATTGTTATTGATAGTTCATAGAATTGAGTTGCTTCTATAGAATGTTAAATCAAAATTCATTAACTATTGGATATTATTGAAACAAGCAATTTGTCACACATAAAAAAGACGCAGTTAAAAATAAAAAGATTTACTGGTTGGAAATTGTACTGTTAAGTATCATTTTCATAACCAAAGTAACACCTGATAGCTGTTCCCAGTATGCCAAAATCAAAATTTATTAAATAATGGTTCATTTTATTGTAAAGTTCGAAAGAAGGTGATAAAATTATCTTTCCAGTTTTTGAATACTCTTTAAATGTAAATATTACAATCATGAATCACCAAAATTTTGTGTAAATACGATATTAAAAATCATTTAAATGTTAGGCCCATTCCCTGCATAGTTTAAGTACTGGATGTTTTATTTTATGTTAATGACCAATATATTAAATAAATTACCATGAAAAAGCTGTGGTTTGTGCTAACCGGCCATGAACTTTTGCAGCTAATCACAACAAGCTTTCAACTATTCATTTATTCATCCATACTACATTAAAAAAGCATTCCAACAAAATTCAAATTAGTAGCTTGGATATAGTGGTGGTAGAAACTGAGTACATATTCATGTTAAAAAAAAAGAATTAGTATTTATAAGTTTAATTCAAGCATTATTGCTAAAAACAATTGTTGTAATAACTTACTTTTGATCACCATGATGATTTTTGTAAGTTGCTGTTTAATATTAAAAAACTGATAATCATATCCTAAATAACAGAGTCTATTTTTCTGGTAATACGAAAAATTATAGTTATTCTATTATAACTAAAATTATTCTTATTACAGTTATTGTTATTTATCTAAATATATTATAATTGATATTTCATATGAATGAATGCATCGATTTTTTTATAAATATTTTTAAATTAATTACCTTTCTTTGAGAAAAATACATTCCATCACAAAATTTTAATTCCTGAAGTTTTTTTAGGTAAATTTCATTAGAAATGTAACTATTGCATTAGCCCTCATGGTAAAATTTTCACCTGATTTTGCTATCATAGGTCATAATTAGTGAAGTAAGTTCCAAAAATATCATTGGTTAAAAAATTTATACATATAAAAATTTATACATAGAAAATACATATACATACATGTATAAACTTTTGAACGAACTACATTTTCTGACTCAGCTCGACAAACCGAGTCAAAAAGTGGCTAAATTTTTTAAAAGTTGCACCATGAGGACGACTGCAATAGTTAGATTTTTCACGAAATCAACTAATAATAATAATAATAATAACAAATATTAATAATAATAATACCATTAACATTAATATTAATAATAAATCAAGCAATCAGTTGGTCTCCCAACAATTTGCTAATTTGAACACAAAAGTTGCATTTGTATTTGAAATTTTTATAGCTGGTACAAATTTATTAGTTAATTTTACAAAAATGACTCTTTTATTAGCATTTACTTGTTTGATGAAGTTGATACCAAATGAATTTCGCAATATTTTATAGCAATTAAGAAAGATACCGCGTATAGTAAGATTATCAAATTGAAAGCTCACGATTCTGATAATTTCACCGTAACCGTAACCCTTGCAGTACACAATAGAGTTACAGTATTTGAGATCTTTGTTAGTTTTAGAACAGTAATATATACCAGCAATTTTAATTTTATCGAAACTTAATACATTATTAAATCCGTCGTAACCAGCTTTCATTAGAATCACTTTTTCACAGTCAGTCAGTGGCGTGTCTTTAACTTTGATTAGTTTAATATCTTCACTTGTATTAATATCTCCTACATCAATACATTTCAACACTTTTTGTACAAATTTTCTTGTCTCTAGGGATATGCCTTCTTTATATGTTTCATTTTCAATAAACTTATTCATAAAAAATCTAGTAACAATTTGTTGTTCTCTTCCTTGAGGACTGGTCACTTTATCTACTACAATCTTCTTGTTTCAATTTTCATAAATTAAAGCATTATTACACCACATTGGTCCCCAGTTCTTGACAGTATCTGCCAAGTGGGTAAGCAAGTGAATATTTGAGCTCATATTAACGATCCCAAAATAATTTTCGAAAAGCTTCACGAATTTTGTCACAAAATTTCGGGCAGTCATTAAATCATTAATGGTCAAAAAGTCGCTGTTAAAATAGTGATAAGCCTGAGAAAGCATTGCGATATGATTAACATATTTTGGTTTCAAAATACCTTCCAAACATGCTGGTGCGTACTCAAGCCAATTCCTCCACTCTGAAGCCTTCCAAACTGAATATTTTGTGATCGATCGAGGTGTACGAGAGCGTCGTGTTGGCGGTCGTATTGACAAGAGCCGTTTATCAATTCTTGCCACTCTCTTAAAATGAATCAGTGGAATTTCACTGTATCACAGTTATAAGTATACCAAGTGGTATACTTATAACTGTGAAATAGTGAATATACCACTAATTTCCAGTGATTTTCACTGTTTCAGATTTAGAGAGCATAATATTTTTAGAGCCAATATAATAGAGTTCGTTTGTGCTTGTGATCAATAGTGTTGTGTATTGCTTGACTACTCCTTGATAAAGGGCATGCATTGAGTCAACAACTACACCCGATTGTAGATTGAATTCTGGTAATTTGCTCAGTGAAGATATTCCTTTTACACCTTTGATTACTGATTGAGTTGTGTATGCTGTTTCCATGTCTTTTCTAAGTTCCTCATCCATTCTGAGTGGCCCAAAACTGTGACTAACGGGATAAACATGCTTTGATGATATGTGCATCCCTTCGGCGTAGCAAAAAGAGCAACCAAAGTATCCATTAAATTGCGTAGTTCGTAATACTTTCACACGTGCTGGGGAATCAAAACAGCAAGTTGTTACGATGAATTTAGATGTTTTAGTACAATTAACGGACATTTTCCATGTAAAACCACTTCTGTAAAGTTCATCAAGATCTGTTATGATTGGGTGAAAAAAGTTATTCATAACTGGTTGATCAATGTCCGGGTATATTCCAACCAGAAGCATATACTTTTTCCGTAGATGAGGTGGTAGTTCGTTTATTTGTAGATATACGGGCTAAGCACTAGCTTTTGATGATTTTGATACTTGGCATCCGTCGGTGTTTAATGAGAACGAAAAATTATCAGCATTACTCAAAAATTTTCCTGGTAAACACAGCTGTCGATATGATTCCCCATCGTAAATATCTTCAATAGCGTTAACGTTCTCTTTAGCCCTCCAAAATCGATATTCCAATAATCGATAAATATTCGGAACTCTAAATATTTTATTCAACTGAGCTATTAAATTTATTTGTAAGAAATAACTTGGCTTGTTATCTTGATTATCAGGACCATATGCTTTACACGGGCATTCGCGTTCTATTTCTTTCCCTTTTCCAAGTGGACCTTTACAATTTGGACAATATAAATGCCTTATCACTACCTTATCGTTTCTATTTAGAAGCTTCCATAACATTTTTTTTGTTGTTGGTAATTTGTTTCCATTATTAGTGACTTTGATCCACTTCAATATGTTCAGTGTAGCTTCATATGGAAGATTTAGTCCATTGAAAAGTTACATTTGGGGTTGCATTTTTGAGAGGACGTAATTTTATTTTTTTGATGTGTAGGAGGGGTCAGTGTAAAGCTTAAACCAAGTTTGTGGGGTTGCCAACCTTGTCCCACGGCCGATATCTTGAAAATAGGGGTTGGAATGGTTTTTACGATATATCTTTTAAACTATTTATTTGATAAAAAAAATTTCTTAACATTTTTTGTTGCAAATTAAATTTTCTACAACTTTAGTCTTGTAACTTTTTGTCGTAGAACTATAAATAAAAAAGTAATAAGCGAAAATGTTCAGAATTTCGAGAAAAAAATTTCTATTTTTTGAAATAACTTTTTTTTTTATCATTTTTCGAAAAAATTACATCCGATTATTTTTGTAGATCGTTTCTTAAAAAACAACTTTTATGAGCAACATTTTTTCATTAAGGCAATAGCTAAGGTTTTACAGCGCTCCGAAGTGAGTAATATTTTTCAGTACTTCTAACTATACCTATATTATACAATGTTTTTCAATGATTCGTACCGGTCAAGAATTTTCCGGAAAATGGAAACATTAAAATTTGGGCAATTCTAAGTAAAGAAATCACTAAATAAAAAATTTGGATAAATAATATATTGGAAATAATAAAAAAAATTATTTGTAAAAAAAAAA
>JZSA01001004.1:0-22945 GCA_000956155.1 Cotesia vestalis
AAAGGGCTTGACCAAACTTAGATTTCCTAAAAATTTGAACCAATTCAGACCGGTAGATTTTGAGAAATTGCAAAAAAACTACAAAAAAAATTTTTCGAAAAGTGGTTTTCTTGGAATAACTTTTAAACGGCTCTACTGATCAATTTCAAAAACTAATCAGCTCTTAACATCAAAAAACCGCGTCGAACGCCGCCAGTGCAGTCAAAATCGGTTGATTCGTTCGTGAGTTATCGTGAACGAAAGAAAACAGAAAACAGTGTTTTTTCGGGATTACTCCAAAATTTTCGATTTGATCAATTAAAACCTGAGAATTTTTTATAGGGATGATTAAACTGCGTCGAATGCCACCAACCGCGTGGAAATCGGTTGATCCATTCGAAAGTTATTGCGATTTGAAAAATCCAAAGATAGTGATCTATGAAACTTCTATCAGACTTTTGAGCTGGGAGAGCTCAAATGCATTAAAATATTATCTCTCAGAACTCAGTAAGCTCAAAATATCACATAAATTATATTTTGAGCTCAAAAATCTCAAAAATGTCATAAGTACAATTTTAAGCGCTCAGGTATGGAATAAGAGGGAAGTTGCAGGGATGGCCTTTAGGGTGAACCGTTTTCTTAATTTTTTTTAGTCGTATTATTGATGTAGATTTTTAATTTCGTTTTGGGGTTGAACAGAACTGGCACGCCTATCGAAATACCCTACAAGGATTCTTAAATCACACTGCGATGGGATTCGAACCTGGGTCGTCTACATGAAAGTCTCGGACATTACCAACTGCGCTGCAAGCCGCAAGTGGACTAAGAATATTTAGTTTAGCTATTTGAATGATAAACAAATATTTTATCTCAATGTATACCACCAAACGGCGGTAGTACAGCGGTGCCATGGCACGGCGGTTGATCGAAATTAATTATTTTTTCGTAAAAAATACTAATTTTATTTTTACTCGGGAAGTTGATGATTTATAATTCATCACAGCTGTGGTGTGGCGAATAAAAATATCTTTACTTGTTACGGCGGTGGTGCGGCAGTAGTGCGGTGAATAGATAAATTCTTCACTTGTTACGGCGGTAGTGCAGCGGTGATGCGGCACTTGTAAAATAATCAAAATTGTCATGGCTGTAGTGCAGCAGTGGTGCGGTGCTTAAAAAGCCGTGAAGCGGTGTTGCAGCGGTGGTACGGCGAAATTCTGTTTTTACTCGGGAAAGTAGTAAATACTTGTCTATTTATAAATAAGTAATCGATAAAGTATTTTGAAAAAATTTGACTATTGAATTCGCATTAAACAATGTAAAATATGTAACAAGGTTTGCATCATCTCTCAAAGTATTAAAAATAAGAACACTAACTGAGGAAAAATCTTTTCATTATACAAGCTCAAACTGGCACAATAAGCCTTCACATGAAATAAAAAAAATGAGAATCGATTGCAAATTTTTAAAATTAATATAAAAAAATGTAAAGCATAGAATATAACCTTTTGATAGGTTGAATTATATTTTAATATATTATTATATTTATACGTAAATCATTAATAATAACAATAACTTAATATCTAAACAAAATTGGACTAAGTTTTTTACTGTTAAGCTTTTAAGTTTATTTTCTATAATTTTTTACACGCTTTTTTATTAGCTTCACCTGTACTTATGCATGCTTGTTTGTATGTTTGTAATCGACTCTTTTGGGCGCGAATTTGACTCACTTTAAACGATCAGATTTCCTTCAAATTTTGTAGGTTTATCGAGGACCAATGACAATACACTAATTTGATAAGATTATTCTATTATTCAATTTGCAAAATTAAATTTTTATTCAATTTTCAAAATTAAATTTTTATTAATTTACATAAATTAAATTAATTTTATCCATAGTCAATAAGGCAGGAATTGATATTAATTTTAATTTCCAATCAATATCATTAACCGATTTATCTAATATTAACGAATTTTCGATTATCAAAGTCGAAAATATTAATATTATTTTTGTTCTATTCTTAATTAAAATTTATTAAAATCCATTTTCTATTTTTTAGTTTAGTTTTCCATAAAAAGCTTTTTTTTTTAATTTTTTTTAACTATTATTTATTTTTTGTTTTTAAATTAATACTTAAAACAATTTGAGCTCTCCATTGTGTACATTGAAAGAGAACTCAATAAATTTAAGAAAAATAATCCTTAGTGTAAAAAACAACGATTTTTCTTTCTAGTCTGGTATCATACACACGGAAAATACTACAGCAACAAACAGCATGAATTACTAGGCTTGAAATATTTTTTTTTACAATTGGAGATAAAGAGAATTATATCTTTTACAATTCTATTTACTAATTTTAGTAATTTTTTATTAAATGTAATGCTAACAATTAAGAATCAAAGAATAAAATTTTCAGCTGTAATATTCACTAGCTCTTGTATTCAACTTGACTATTATTAGTCCTTGTTTTATTTATATGAGTATATTTTTAAAGTAAGTGTTATTAGACAAAGCAATATTAATTATCACTAAGAATTGTAATTTTTACAGTTTCTATGAATATAAGTTAATAATTCTTGAATAATTAAAAAAGTAATTAAATTCGTTTTACTTAATGTACACTTTTGAATTGTAAAATTTACGGTTTTGGATTTTAGTGCGTGATCTTATTTAAATTTACAAATTTTTTAATCATAAATATAGAATGCTTACAAATTTTTAACTATAACTATTTTATTATTACAAATAGCTTTAAAATTTTCTAAGAGATTGAATTTATTCCTCACTATTTTTGAGAACGTATAAAAAGTTAAATTACTTGTAGCTTATAACTATTTGAATTTACTTCTATACAAGACTGTACTTTTTCGTTTTTCTAATGATATCATGAAAAATATTCAACGCTAAAAAAATTAACAAACTATTTATATACATAAATATTTTAGCGATTTCGTATAAGACATACTTTGAATACAATAAAGATTACGTTTAACGATAATGTATAAGTTAAAGAAAATTCAATAAAATGTTGAAAATAAAAAAAATTTTATGCCGCAAAGTTTGAAATATGATAAAAAATTAAAAATGATTAAATCTACATATTTGCTTAGAGCTCACTAAAAAAATGTTAACAATATTATATCTATATAAATATACTTCTCAAAGATCTTTGAAGTACTTAACAACATAAAATATCGATTTTACTCAATACATCCTAATATAAATTGGAATGTATATTTAAGTTGTTCAATTTACCACGCACTTTATGGTTTTTTAACTACTTAGTGTCTTATGTGCCAGAAAATAGAAAAAACTGAATTTAATGCAAGTATGATTTCTCACTATACTTTCAGTTCCAAATCTAATTAAATTTAATATTATCACCCTTGTTTAAGTTTTCCATTTGATGCATTGTCATCAGCTACTTTTCGAGGATTGTCTTTACCATTTTCTTTATTATTTTTCCACGATTTGCCGCCATCCTTGACGTTCAGATCATCATCTTTTTTCTTATCTTGTGGTACATAAGCTTTTTTGTAAAAATCGAAGAAAAGAAGGTAGAAGAATGTAACATTAGGCAAGATAAGAATAAGAGACCATCTTGGATATTCACAGTCATAGATGAGTAATTGTAAACTGTGCACGAAGGCGAGACAGAATTGACCCTGAAAATCACACAAACTTTAAGTTCTAGATCTTTAATTATACAAAGTATACTGACTATTAACTTTTTTTGTTCATTATGAGTTCTACAAAAAGTATCAATTTATTGAAATTTACATTTACTAATTGGACAATGCTTCTGATAGAATGATTTAGTTTCTTCAGAGAACTGTTCAGAAACTTGACTTTTTTTGTTAATAACTTCTACAAAATTAGACTAAATCTGAAAAAATCTATTACAATTATTGTTTACAGAATTTTAGTATCGGCAAAAAAATTTTCAAGTATATTTTGCTTTTGGATTCTGAATTCATATTTAAATCATATTTCTTTAAACTGAATTAAAACTTTGATTTTTCTGAGAAATTTTAATTTCCATTTTCTACCTAGGGTAAATACACCAGTTGTTGACTGGTCGCCAATTAGTTGACCGATGTACTTAAAAATTAATTAATTATTATTTCACAAGGATTTTTTTTTCTAAGTGTACCGAACTAAAAGTTCACGATATTACTTCGAGTTTATTAAGCACTGAAACATTTTCATATTATATTTTTCTCCATTAATTTTTGTGAATAGTTTAAATCAGTGTCATCAACCACTTAATCACTTCTTTTTGAAAATGTCAACAATTGATACTCTAAGTGATAGTTAATTTTTTTGATTTAGAAGAAAACGGAATAAATATACTATTACCATTTGCAATGTTGTGATATATTTTTTCCACCATAAATATTGTTGATATTGCGGCAACAGAGCAGCCAATAAATAATATGTGTACATTATAATATGAACAAAACTATTGATAACACCTAAAAAAGAAAAAAAATATTATGATATTGTTAATTGGTTACGATAATTATATTTAAATTTAGTTTATGCATACCAATAAACGTTCCGTGTCCACCGGGGTAATATTTAGTTGCTCCCCATGATATTAATGGCATCACAGTGTGATGGTACATATGTAAAAACGTAACTTGTCGTTCTTTTTTTCTCAAAACAAAAAAAACTGTGTCAAGAAGTTCTGATAATTTAGCTAGAAAATACATGTAAACTCCTCTGGCAACCTATGAATAATGACTTATGATTAACAAAAAATAACATTAAAAAAACTTAAAGTTATTTTACCCTCAATGCTTCAGGAGTATTAGAGTAATCAACAGGTTCACATTTCCAACTGTATTTTTTCAACCAAGCGGCATCAAGACCTTCCCAAAAGAGCCAAATACTGAGAACAACTTGAAAAAAATTGTAGATAACGAGTGTGTTTTTAAGCTTGTAAGGTTTTCGATGCTCCATATGACGAGGACCCCATGAAAGAACAAAATAAAGATAGCCAAACATAATACTAGCACCAGGAACTGGAGAAGACATTAAGAACCAGTCTCTTGTTCTAGGATCTGAAAATAATATTTTTGGTAGGTGCTGATATGGTAAAATAATGTTAACATTTGAAATTTAAAAGATTTACCTGCCACATCATGAAATATGTGCTGCCAAAAATGAACTACAGAATTGTTGTATATGTTCGACATTTCGCTGGCTAATGGACTTCCACTGATGTTCATTTCAAAGTGATCTGATATCAAAAAGAAACTATTATAATATCAAAGCTATTGATTATTCTAAGATTTATCAGAAAAATAATAACTCCATCATACGGAGGAATTTTATTTAAGTTATAATTTTTCAGAACATGCATATGTTTCGATGATTCAAAGTAAAATTTTTTGCTTTTATGACATGATAACTTCACTATATTTATGTATATAGTTATTAGGATGCTTTTTTTTTCAACTGTTTTTTTTTTGTTTTTTTTTTTCAGTCTCATCGTGAAATTTTGTTGCAAGTAAACTCTTGCTCCAAACAAATTAATATCTCGCTAGTAAATTTTCATTAATATTTTTATTGACTAACATGTCAAATTGGAAGATCAAATAATATTGAATCATTTTTTTTTCATTTAATATGTAAAATCGCACGTTAAAATAGTATATAATGGGTATCAAATATTCAAGAGAAAAATTTTCTCAATGTGAGAAATTTTTTTTCTTAGCTAAAGTAAGTGGCGCTACTTCCCTAAAGTATGTAAAAATTTTGATCAAATATAAAAATTTATTGTATCAGTATTTACGATAATTAGAATTGAGAAAAAATTACTTCCACTAAGAATAGAATTTCAAGAGAAATTTTTACTTCGACCATCATAACTTTAATCTTCCTTCAGGCCCCCGAAAAATTTCTTGAGCCAAGAATTTTGGTCTCTTGTACTTTGGTCTCACATGAATCCCAACTAGAAAAAAAACTCCTAAAAATTTTTTTATTTCACATTGGGTATTCTCATTTAGATCCCATATGAATCCCAACTAGAAAAATTGACAATAGTTTTTTTTGTTTTTACTTGGGATTTGCCAATTGGGTTTTTCATTGGGTCCTCATTGGGATTTCCCTATTAGGCATGCCCCATTGGAACCCAATGGGGCCCGAAGTATACCTTGGGTATTCCCAATATAATTTCTAGTCGGGAGTAAAGAAATTTTTCTTTCTGTGTATTTATTTGCATACCACTAAAATTTAACTTATTTATTATAGAAAGTAAGAACTATTTTCGTCTTATTTGATTGGTTCTATACTAAAGACCCTATAAATTTTAATTCTGAGAATTATTGACCCTCCAGATCAGAATTACTAGAAGTGTATGTGTCTGCACACAAAAAAATGATGTAATTTTAATACTTAATATATTACATCCTGTGTCTCGACTATATTATTGCATAATACTTTCTACGTCCCGCAGCCTAATATAGCATTACTTGATACAAAATTAATACCACTTTTTTCCGTGTATATGATAAAAGTTATGATTATGGATCGTATAAATGTAAGGAGACGGAAAATGTAAAAAGAGATTATTTAAAAAATTTTTAATTAATAGTAGCAATTATTGCTCAAAATCTTACAGAGATTAGAAAATCTTTCAAAATAAAATTAAACTTTGACATCAGTCATTTTATCGATAGAATTCTTTAAATTCCGTGAGTTTTTTAGTTTTTAGAAATATTTAGTAGACGGTTTTCGATTGTAAACGATTTTTCGATGTTATTACTTTCGATTACGTTAAAAGTAGCCAATAAATCTCATGATTTTTGATTAAATAAACACAATATACTCAAAATAAATGTTATAGTAACTAATGACATATGATATGATGCGAGAAAAAAAAAATAAGTAATGGAGACAGTTTTATGATCACGAAACCTACAAGTCTTTTGCCGGTTAGCTAAAGTTGGTCATGCCAGGCTGATATCATAGCGTTATTGACTTCCCGCTACGCTTTCTTCCTAGCATTTCTCTGACAACTCCTTTCCAACAACGCAATGGAGCGCGTGAGTGCGGTAAATGATTTATCTACAAATTTGTATTTTAATCCTTTAATGTTTGTTGCTGTTACGACTTTTGTCGATATTAACCTTGTAAGCTTAACATCTCTTATAATTATTAATCAGTGATAATTGATAATGGATGTAAAAAAAAATGTTTACGGTCAAAAGCGGTGAGAATATAATAAATAATTAAAAAATTCCACATCGGCGAGAAGGTTTCTTTCCTTCTTCAACATTATCAAAATTACGGAAATTATGAATGAGAAAGTATTTCATTGAAAAAAATAATGTGTCTATCAACATATATGTAGTTAGCAATGTTTTAAATACGAATACTATGATTTATTACTTGTATTTTCACTTACACAACTGGTAAGAAATAGAAAAAGTTAGCAAATAAATAAAGTTTAGCTACACATTTTATCGAAAAAAAAAAAAAATTAATAAAAATAAAAAACAATTTATGCCTTTTATTCTCACATTCTATTTGGAAATGTCTCTTAAGTTATTACATGAACCTCACAAAAAAAAAAAAAAAGGAGTGAAGTGAAATAACCAACATCAACATGATTACTTCCTCATGTGTTTATAGAAGAGTCTGGATTACGTGAGCACAGGTTAATATAAGCTAACATGTAGTGTAAAACCGACAGAGAATCAGCCTTCCATTTGGGTACGTAATACATGGAAGATATTATTCCCGATACCTTTAAACAGGTTTTGAAGAAAAAAAAAATAGTATATTTTAAACCCATTTGTCTTAAACACGATTTCTAAGTTTACTGTGATGTAATCATAATATCCCTGGTAAAATAAGATTCGGGTAGCAATCGATTTCTTACATCACTAGATCTTTAATAAATGTTGAATACAAGTAAAATAATATATACAAAATTTTAATAGAATCTTTTTAAGGTCGTCACAAACAGACTTTATCGAACATGATTAAAAATTTATTTTTACCGTAACAATTACAATTCATTGTAATATTAAAATATAATTTAACATCTTCAGAATAATTGTTAAATCATAAAATTATTAATTACCTTTTTTTTGAAATTTCTCTTCAAAAAGTGTATTAAATAAATATAATTCGTAAGATTTACAATAAATGATGATGAACTAACATAATTTTAACGATAAAATACTACAATAATTACGAATTAATTCAATTTTGCATTCGAATATACTAGCTCATGAATAAGTTGAAAAAATATAATTTTTTTTTTCTTTATTATTAATCATGATCAATTTATGAATTGACTATTTAAATATTAAGATGCAAAATAAGATTTAATATGACAGTTAAATTATTTCACGAAAAAAAAAAGTTTTTTTTCTTGTTTTCTTGTTAATTTTATTTACCGATGTTGTTATTAAAAATTACAACTGTACAAAAAACGAATTGATTTAATCACCAAAAGCGATGCTCGATGATCGATAAAAAAATACTAATTGCTGCTGAAAAAATGTTCAGGTAACGTTATTGTACACATAAGATGCACGTGCCATTGTAATGAATAGATAATTCTAGTAGCTTCGTATGACTTGTTAGTATTGAGTCCACTCGAAGAAGATGTTTAACTTAAGTTGAATTTTCATCTATTCTTTGTACAACATGGTTGCGACATGGCAATCAAATGTTACGTGTAAAACTAAATTTTACACTTATGATAATGATGCAAGTGACATCAGATAGTCTTCTTACTTTCACTGACATTTCAAGATGTATTTAAACTTATAGACTTAAAGATTGCCATTCTCGTCAGAATAAAGTGAAACAGAAAGAAATTAAATTATTCAAGAGAAACTGCGATACTGTTATTGCGGGGAAAGTTTATCTGTAAACCCTAAAGTGGAATGTATTCTGGATTAAATTGCAGAATATAATTAATGATAAATTTACGAATATCATTTACGTATCAACGTATATTTGAATAAACGTTACAATAACGTTTGTCTAAATTTGTCATTTCCGTTTAAATGAAAATGATACAACAATATCAATTACCACTTATTCAATAATATTTATTTTTCAATTATATATTTATAAAATTTCTTGAGTGCTTTTTATTATTCATCAATTATCACAGATAACGGGCATGATAATATATGAATATTCATAACGAATTAAATGCCCTGAAGCGGTCATACCGTTAATGTAAGAGGCAACACTCAAAACAAAACTTCGTTTTCGGCTGCTAAATAACCAATTTTATAATTATATTTTAATTTGCTTCCACCTGTTAGTCCGATTAAATGTTTTGATTTCATTGTAAATTATAACTTTGTATAGATATTGTATTAGATTGAAGTTAAAAGAAAAATATGAGTTACTAGTATACTTCTCATTGCGTGATTGGCCATGCATGCAACTGTCCGTTACACAGCTATGTCTATCATTCAATTCTATGTTTAAGTATAATCTATTTTTCTTTATTTTTTTATTTAGAATATAAAGTTCGTCTTTTTTGTTTTTTAATCAAAATTATAAATTCTTATAAATATATAATAACATTCACTTACAGAAAAAAAGTTGCCAGCAATCGCTTCAATAATAAAACTTTATATGATCATTTCTACAAACACCTTTGTCACGACATTCGTCAATATTCAGATCTAATTTAAAAGATGGAATTGCAATAAAAAACTATTTCATTAACTTATTTCTTTTTTTTTTTTAATTAGGAATTTCGAAGAGTAAAATTGAAACAAATTTTCTGTCATAAGTCAATATAATAAAAAACGAAATAATACATTTAGAGAAATTTTGTGTATTATAAATTCGTTGGTTTAAGAGCAAGACCAGGAATTATTCAGTACTAAAAATGAATGAAAAATAGAATTTTGTATCCACCGGTCTCACATATTCCGGTGTCTGTTACAAACTGAAAATGCTATACTTCATGAGTAGATTTCATACAACATTTGCAAAAAGTGGGGCTTTGCAATCTGATACCTCGTAGGGGGCTGCCAAGTAGAGTGGGAAAGTTTTTGCTGATTCTCGGTCAGTATACAAGTTAAGCCCCACTGCAGCCACCTATAACCCACCTAGTAGGTCCAACTATCATTTCTTGAGTGATCACGAGCTTACGTCAGACTCAAGAAAGTTGTATAATAATTACTTATTTCTCGATCTCTTCAAATCGTTAACAGACTGAACCAATTATTATACTACCAATATCTCTATTATATCGTACAGGAACTTATTCATTTGTTTTTTTTTTTTTTAAATCTTAAATCTATTTTTGGCTTGTACACTGTGATGAGAAACAAAAAAGAAAGTTTCTTCTACCTTCATATGTCTTTTTTTTTTTTTTAAGATACTTGTGTAGTCTCAATTGAAATTTAACAAACTTTTGTTATATTTAGTAAATAATTTATTATAAGTAACTAACAAAATTAGCTATCCATTCATTTAGCTATTAAATTAAATTTCTTAATGATCTCAGTAAAAATAATTTTATTTTTATTAGTTGTAAATTATTATAAAGTTTCAAGAAAGGTCTTTTTATCAACTCACATTTCCTTTGAATCATTATCAACACCTAAAAAATTACTAAATGCGTAATGATCTTCTAGCAACCTTCAGTCATTATGTGAGGCCCGATAAAACCCGCTTCTCAGAACCAACAAACTATTCCAACGTAACATAACTTAACATTAATTATCCTCACTGCGATATATGATATAATATTTTTTCCCACTTAACATAAGTGGACAGCCACTCTTATTAGTAAATTGTTCTAATTCAATTCAGGAAATCCCTGAATAAATGCGAAAAAACAATGAATAAAAAATTAGAAAAATGCTTGACCCTGAAGGCCATCCCTGCAACTTCTCGCCAATTCCAACCTACGCTTGAAATTGCACTTATAATTTTTTTGAGCTCTTCAAGCTCAAAAATACAATTTGTTTGTGTTTTTGAGCTCTCCAAGCTCAAAGAAATAGCTTTCGAGCTCAAAAGTCTGATAGAAATTTTATAAAACACTATTTTTCAAATCTTTAAACCGCAAATGGGGTAATACAATACTCTCTTAAAATGAATCAGTGGAATTTCACTGTTTCACAGCTATAAGTATATCAAGTGGTATATTTATAACTGTGAAATAGTGAATATATCACTAATTTCCAGTGATTTTCACTGGTTCAGATTTAGAGAGTAACTTCCCGATTTTTGAAAATTTTCAATTTTCTTAGCGAAAATTAAAAAATTTTTTTTACCTGAAAATCGGCGATATCACTATGTCTGTATGTGTCCAGGGTTTTACTAAAATTAGATTTTGAATACTATTTCAACCAATTTTGACCGATAGATTTTGAGACATTTTAAAATTAAAAATATAAATGTAACGGAATAACTTTTAAACTGATGGAATAACCAATTCCACAAATCTGATCAGCTCTTAAACATGGGAAATGGCATAGATTGCTGCAAACCACTTTAAAATCGGTTATTGTGTTAAAGAAATATCGATAACAAAAAATTTTGAACAGTTTTTTTTTTCACGTAACTGTTGAATTTATACTCGACTCTTTTTTTTGTAGAATATTTTTCCATTGCTCTTAAAATACCCCTCAATTGTCATTAATTATATCAAAATCGGTTGATCCATTTGAAAGTTATCGTTGTGAAAAAATTAAAAAAAAAAAGGTTTTTTTTTTTAACAATTTTGAAATTTTTTTTGGATCGATTTTGATCTGATTTTTCAATATAAATTTTCATTTCTTTATCCAATCGGATTTATCCACAAAGTTTTCTAAGCCATGCTAAATTCTGTCAAACTCATCAAAATTGATTGATTTGTCTGAACGTAATTAGAGTTCACACATGTTTATTCAGAAAAGTGTTTTATTAAATACGAACTAGACTTATGAGCTCGAAGAGTTCGAAAGCGAATAGCAGTTCTGTATTGGAGCTTGGAGAGCTGAAAACTGCTGTAAACCCACGTTTGTGAGCTCGGAGAGCTCAAAATCGGTATGATGGGTGAAATTTGGAGTGCTTTGCATTTAAAATTAGAGGAAAATTACAGGGATGGAATGTAGGGTTAACGGTTTTACTAGTTTTTTTTTTTTTTTTTTTTTTTTTTTTTTGCTCAGTTACTTAACATATATTTAGACTATTGCTATCTGAAAATTTTAATAAACTACTTCTTCAAAAAAGTAAAGTTAGAGAACTTATTAATAAAAACGCTTATATAAAAAATGGTCTATCATTGAACAACATACTAATTAATGAACGGACATAAATTAAGATCCACTTTTCTGGTGTGGCATCAAATTTAACTATAACAACCAATTTCATCCTGTGCAAAAATGTGTTGATGAGTTATTAATTACGCAGCTGTCGAACTATAATAACTGGGCAATCATAATAATTGATTACTGACTGATCATTCTTGAGTCAACTATAGATTGATGAGAGACCAATTAGTGATAGCTAACCAATCACATAGCAATCACTCGTCGATCACCTAAAGATTGCTAATTGATCACTTTATTAAATTGTAGGGGAAAATATTATTATATTATTTTTGAGTGACCTCTATCGATGTATAAGAAATTGGGAGGTAAATGAAACCCATTAACGAGATAATAGGCGGTAATGTTAACGAGGTAAAGGGTGATCATTTGATGAATAAGTATATATAGCGCAAGAATTATTTCTTGATCAACTAGTAAGCTGTTGTCCACCGATCACTTAGCTGTCAGTACACGGTAAGAATTAGGAAAACGGTTGACCCTGAAGGCCATCCCGGCAACTTCCCGCCAATTCCATACTTAATCGCTTGAAATTTTACTTATGACGTTTTTGAGTTCCGTCAAGCCCTCTCGAATGGCACCAACCGCGATGAAATCGGTCAGGCTGTTTAAAAGTTATGAAAGGTTTACCTACATCCACACAACACACAACACACACACACACAGCATCGACAAAAATCTGAAATTACAAAAACTTTATCATTAAATATCTCCGGAAACATTGATTTTAGCAACTTGGTGCCTAGGACCTTTTTTCTAGGAAATTTAATTTTTTACAAGTTTCTCATTTAGATTTTTTCTGTAGCTCTTGTCATTCACGAGATAAATGCGAAAAAACGCGAATTTTATCGAAAATTTAAGTTTAGACGCCCTGTACTACCTTGACGGTTTGAGTTACGACTTAGTCGCAATAGCCACTTTTGTAGAACATTCAATTCTGAAAAAATCCGTCCATGGTCGAAATGATGCTATGAAATGCCACTGAGATATAGAAATTTAAAGATAAAAGAATCAAAGTTTCTGTGGTTTTTTTTTTTTTTTTTTTTTTTTTTTATGGGAAATCTTTCATAATGAGACCGAAAAAAAAAAATGGTTGAAAAAAAAGTATATATATATAAACTTTTGAGCCAATGCCATTTTTCGACATTATTCGATTAAATAAAATATATTATGACAAAATTTGATTAAAATTACGACATGAGATCGGCTATAACAGATAGGAAGGTTTGGTTTCCCCAACGTGTTACCAATTGGTTCCTAATCAGGTAAATCTCACAGAAAGTTATTTATTTTGACGTTGGGTTATTCCAACAAGTTCCCAAAAGTAACCCAACTGGGCAAACCAATCATCGAGTCAATAACTTTAACATTGGGTTTTCCCAACATATTCCAGAGTATACCCCAATTGGGTAAACCCATTCGCAATTTTTTTATTTTAACGTTGGGCTTACCCGACATGGTCCCATTAATATCCCAATAGGAATAACCATATTAGGGTTGCTCCATCAATAGCCAATTGGGTTCCGATGTATGCTTGGGAATAATTTCTAGTCGGGAGATTTCGAAAAAAATCTACCTTAAAAATTAGTAAATCCTATCGATCAATAATCAAATAAATTTAAAGTTTATTTAAATTCAATAAAGCGCTTACACCGTTTTCTGCTAGAAAAAAAATACGTGATATTTGCTACGACCCCTCCTCCCCCCTAAGTGAGATTTGGTAAGATTTTGTTTGATCCATCCCCCCCCTAGAACACCTCACGTAATTAATTCGCTCTGTGCGTGACTTTAGCGCCACGGTAGGGTTGAACTACAGGGGGCTATTGTAATGTATTTTATTATGTATTGAATGGCTTTTAGTAATAATAATGTTAAATAATAAATACAAGAATGCTTTGTTAATTAAAGGGAGTATTTATAATAAATATTTGTTACCGTAAAGTGTTCTTGTGCACTAAAAAATAAAATGTAAGTATAGTTAATACCGAAAAAGTAGATGAAAATTAATTTAGCAGATATTTAATCATTTTTCTAATAAATAAATTACTGGATAAAAAATTGAGAAAAAAAATTGGACATTTAGAAAATTTAATAAATTAAAAATGCACTTTTTAAAAAAAAATTTTTTGGAACAAATTTTTTTGTTAAATAAAATTAAAAAATGGTCAAGTGACAGCTAACTTTAATATCACAAAAAGTAGCATAGAAGTTAGCACACAAAGATTGGTTAACGTCAGAATGAAATCAAATAAAAAGAAAATAGAAAAAAAATTTTTTAAAAATTAAAATTATAATAAAACTGGAATAAACATTTATTTATTTATTTTTTTTTTTTCATAAATTAATTTTGATTCAATGAAATTTTTAAAATCTTTCCTTGTTTCAAAATTTTACAAATTAAAAGTGCTGATTGTTTTTGAGTATAAAAAAATAGATTATGTTTGCTAATCAAAATTTACATATTAAAATTCAATAATAAAGCTGGAAAAACTTGTTTATTGATTAAATTTATCATTTTTGATTTTATTTTTTCCTTTGATTTATTTTCTAACTTGCTGTTGGAAATTTATAAAAATGACAAGCACATTTTCTACTTGTATTCTTACAACTTACAACACAACTACTTTTGTGACTCTTCTATGTATTTCTTATTAAATAAATTTTAAATCATAATTCGCTTGTATATTTAGCTAACTAGAAACATAAAAATATCCCCACTTAGTATCGGATATAGCCACTCGTGGCGCTGACGGTAAATAAGTTTTTCCCCTACCATGGCTTCGCACTGAGCGAATAGACGCCTCCTTACTATTATAAAAAGTAAGAGATTAAAATTTCCATTGCTGTCTCTGTATCTTTCCAATAGAAGTATAACAAATTTTACAATAGTTGAATTGGAATATTTTTCAATTAGTGTGAGTGATGGCCGTGGCCAGTGCTAGACTCTGAGTTTATGTAAATATTGAAGGACATTTGTAGTAGTCTAGCTCGGATAGCGAAAAGGAAGAGTCTCTGACTGCCAATAAAGAGTTCTGGATTCGATTTCTGGATAGGACCTAAGTTCTGATTTCTTTTTTCGGTTACTGTAAAGGTAGCAACTAGTCCGACCTCCTACCTTTTCACAATAGTTAAATTGTAAAGTTCACAAACACACATTGTTTAATTTGCTCTATAGTATTGGACTTTTTAAGTCTCTCGCTAGTCTTGTTTGTTAGATAAAATTTACAATAGTAGATCGTAAAAATTACTAAATGAGAAGTATAGTCCCCCATATATGTCCCATATACATTAAGCCACACTGTCCATAATCTGCTGGATTTTTAATTTTTTTGAAATGTAAAGCAAAATTTGAAAAAAATTTCCTCGAATTTTTTCATCACAAACCGACTGTATATCACTGTTTTACTTTTAAATTATCTGACATTGCTTGAATGGGAAAAGTGTTATGTAAATTTGTAATTATCAAATTAAGTTACATAAATTTTAGTGATATATGAATTTTTCCTGTCACATGGATATCTCTATCATGTTAATAAAGAAAAAATTCCCATGTTACCATTAGAAAAATTTCTATGTTAACATTGGGAAAATTCCTACGTTAACATTGAAAATATTCCTATGTCAACATTGGAAATATTCCTATGTCAACATTGGAAATATTCCTATGTTAGCATTGGAAAAATTCCTATGTTTTTTTCGCCGTGTTGCCATCACTTCCGAAATTCCTCATGCATCAATATTAGAGGTATCTTTTAAAAATAATTTAATGATGTTTTTTCCTATTATCTCTCTAGAATAATCAATGAGCTATATTCAACTGATCAATTAGTGATTGCTAAGTGACGATGTTTAAGAGATCTCTTATTAATCAATAGTTGATTCATGAATGATCAATAATTAACCGTCCAGCAATCAATTATCTATTGCACTACGATCAATTCACTTTTGGATGAGATAATAAAGATGTACTCGTCATAAAATTCTTCTTACTCTCTTAATTATAAAATTATACGATGTGACATGCGTAAATAGCTATTCTTTTTAATTTTAGTTACTAATCTACTATTCAACAGCGTATGTCACAATTTGGCTTTGTTACTAATTATAGAGAAAATGGGGAGCTATTAAGCTTAGCTATTAAAAAAATTAAATATATACGTTTTTTCATTTAGTTCTATTTCTCAACATATTTAGAAATAAAAATTTATACAACCAAATAAATCGAATATAAAGATTATTTTGCGTTTATGATAACCTTGATTTCTATTCTGTGATATAGTGTATGTTTTGTAGTCTTCAATTTTTTGTCTTTTTTTTTTTTTTTTTTTTAGAGCAATTAGATACACCTATTAACTTTTTTTTTATCGTTAATAAAAAAATGAAATAATTCATCATATAGAGATGTAGAATAATTTGTTGGATTTCTAAAGAAGATTAAACTGTGATAATGAATAACTGACAACGGATTTGAATAGAAGATTAATTGTATCAACTTTTAAGAAGTAAACAAACATGGTGGGACTCTTTAACAATTAATTTTTCATTTAATTAAATATGCTTCAGAAAACAAATTAACTATTGTAGTTTTTTCTTTGTTTTTCAATAGTTAAATCCCGTTTTTTTAAGTTCAAGTTTCAGTAATTTTTTTGTTTAATTTGGTATCATTTTTTCAGTGATTGAATTTAAAAATAAACGAAACATTTTACGGACGATTATTATTTACATACTCTTACTAAATTTCATGATTATATATTCAATAATTACTTAGTCAAAAAGCGTCCCACTATCTTGTTCGAAATTTGAAAATCTACCTGTCCTATATACGTTCTTAATTTACCAGACGAGTGTCGCTGCATGGAAAAAATTAAATAATTGTGTTTTTTATGCTAAATTTTTAATTTAAATCATCGAGAATGATTGGTACGTTTTCCAGTGCAAAAATAAGTAGTATCATAATTATTTGTAACAACAGTTAACTTTTTTTTTTATTAACCGTTACCATCAGGATGATATTATTAAGTATTAGGATAATAATATTTACTATCGAGGATGGTAATTAATATTATTGAATGCTATGAAAAAATTGATCGAAAATTCGATAATTTTCAAGTTTTCAATGAACTTACTTTTCTATAAAAGAAGAGAAAATGCTACCGAAATTGAATGCTCATTTCATTATTTAACTATTTTTTCAATGTTTGAGAGAAGATTCATTTGAGCCAAGGTAAACGATGAATGTATGAAACAAAAAAATCAATAAATCAAAATGAATACCATCACAGCGGTGAAGGTAAAAAATTTAAATGATTAGAATGAGTTATAGAAGTGAAAGGTTGCAATAACATTGTTTTTGTATTGATTGCGATCAAAAAAATTTAATGAGGTGCATATGATCTTTTTACTTTTTTTGTCCTACGTGTCAACGATGATAGTTAAGACTAATCTGTTTATTCCTAGACTATCATTAAATAAAATGATTCGTCAAAATTATTATATTTATTATTGATTACATAAAATTTTTTAAGAGAAAGAGAAAAATCGAAAAAAAATATTCGTTTTGCAGATCATGCGTGAAAAAGTGTTCAGACATGACCATGCCTGTTCATGTATGATCAGGATTAAAATTAAACATGTTCATATCTGATACGGCTTCTTCATGTTTGATCATGTCTGAATAGTAAAATACATTCAGGCCTGAACATGCCTGATTTCAGGTATGATCATACCTAATCATGTGTGCTCATGTTTGAGGCATTGTGTACTTCAGATCTGACCATGCATGACCATACTAATCAGACATAAACAGACATGATCATACATTACATCAGGTATGAGCAGGCTTGGCCAGGCCAGAACGTATTGTATTCTTCAAGCATGATCAGACATGAACAGCCATGATCATATATGAACAGGCATGATCATGTCTGAACATTTTTCCCGGGAAATTTAAAAAACTTATAAGTTATGACGCGTACTTGTATTTAATGATGACGAAAATATTGAGTGTTTTCTATAATACTAGCTGTTATCTGCCTGCTCCGCTGGGCATTTTATAGAATTGTATTTTTAGATCTAAACTTGAAATTTAATTGGAGTATTGTTTTGATTCGCACAGATTCCAAATTCCATCGAATTTGCCTGTACCTTTTATCTATGTGATTATTCTAGCTAATATTCATTGTAACTTTCAATGTGCAAACACTATAACATTTCCGTGGCTTTCTTCCAAAAAATGAATAATAATTGACACGAAGAAAAAAATTTGAAATTAGCATTGAAAGTTTTAGGAAGAGTAATTGCGTCTCTCATGAGTAAAGTTGAAATCTGCCTAGCTTAAAGTGCAAAGAATTATGCTGTTAATCAAAATTTCCCCCGTGACATCAATTTTTCATAGAAAATTAATTGCACATGTTTTGTACGAATTCTATTAAAATGAGTAGCCAAATTTCTTTTCTACATCTCAAATGTTTAGAAAATATATATACAAACTTTTGAACTAACGATAATATCTGACTCAGTTTGTCGAGCAGAGTAAAGAAAATGGCTGAATTTTTTAAAAGTTGCGTCATAAGGACGGTTGAAATAGTTTGAATGTTATGAAATCTACTAAAAGGTCAATGTTATGTCATAATAAAGGCAATTACATGAGCTATCACATGAATTTGTCAAAAATTAGCTATCTCTTTTCAATCAATGAAGTGACCAAAAACGTGATTTTCAAACAGTGAAAAAATGTTGCATCATTGCATCAAAAAATGTTGTGTTAAAAATTTTTGTGTAAGTATTTAAGATTTTTATGTGTAAATTTAACATTTATTGTGTTAAATTAACACAAAAAAGTGTTAAATACTTACCATAAAAATTTTTAACACAAAATTTTTTATCGCATTGACGCAAAATTTTTGACTGTACACTATTTTAAAAATTTCAAATGGCCGTCGTTTCTAAACTAATAGATCGATTTTGCTCATCTTTGAACTCGTTGAAGGAAATTACCCAAAAAATACGTGTACCAAGTTTCATTAAGATCGGTTGAAAACTTTTGCAGATATCCTTATGGCAAGGTCAGTTATATATTATATATAGAGCATTGCACGCCAAATCGGACGGTTTGAAAAATTACAATTTTTGATTTCTTCAGTTTTTTTGTATTTTTTTGTTTCTTTCAGAAAAACTCTTTTTCCGAGGTGCTGAGATTTTTTTGATCATCAGTTCGAAAGATATCGAATTTTGAAAAAACCCGCTCTTTTTATGGTTTCTTGCTGATAACTTCTTACACGGAAAAAACATTATCGCTCTCAAAGCCATACTGTAATGCTACTGCCCATGTAAAAAAAATTTGTTCCTAAGGGATGCCTTAGGAATCCCGCATCAGGAACGTCCCGCTCGTGAGACGGACAGGAACTATGAGCGGACGATTGACGGGACATATTAAAATATCGGAAGTAGCCGAAAAAGCCTTGAAAACCTGAAAATGATCTACGAGATAATTCAGGGTAGTTTCAGGTTTTTCTTCAGAATATAAAAAATTATGAAAGTGCCGCGGAAATTCCTGCAAATAACCTGAGGCTCAGCTTAGGATAGTTTTAAGTACTTTTGCGGAGTACAAAAATAATAATAGTACCGCTGAAATCCCTGGAAATGACCTGAGGGCTAACTGAAATCTCTGTAAATGATCTGAGGGCTAGTTCTGGGTAGTTTCAGGTTCTTTCGAGGGATACAAAAAAAATAAAAGTACCGCTGAATTTTTTTCGAATGACCTAGAGAAGAGAAAAGGTCAATTTCAGGCTCTCTTGTGGTTTAAAAAAAAATTAGCATAAGTACCTCTCCAATTCCTGCAAATGACATGGAGGAAAGTTTAGGATAGTTTCAGGTTCTTCTGTGGTATAAAAAAAAAATAACAACAGTACCACTTAAAGTTCTGCAAAAATGACCTGTGGGATAATGTAAGTGAGTTCCAGGTTCTTCTTCGAAATTAAAAAAATAATAGAAGTGCCGCTGAAATACCTGCAAATGACCTGAAGGAAAATTCATGATAGATGTAGGTTTTTAGCTATGGTATAAATAAAAATAACTACCCAAAAAGACACGTTGATAATTACGGCAATTGTCAGAGCCGCAACGAGATCTTTTATTTTACGTTTATTTAAAATAATTCAATGTCTGATGACATACAAGAGCGAGTGACGACTCAACAGCAATAATAATCATAAAGATAATACGAATAATAGTTATAATAATATTAATGATAATAATAATAATGATAGTAATAACAATAGTAATAATTATTATATGAATCGTAATGAAACGACATTTGCAGGACTTTAAGAGGTACTTTTATCATTTTTGTATCCCGCAAAAAAATCTGAAACTACCCCGAATTAGCCCTCAGGTCATTCACAGGGATTTCAGCGGTACAATTATCAATTTTGTATTCCGCAAAAGTACTTGAAACTATCCTAAACTCACTCAGAATATTTGCAGGAATTTTTTATATTCCGAAGAAAAACCTGAAACTCCCCTAAATTATCCCAGAGATCATCTGCAAGAATGGTAGCAGTACTTTACTTATTTTTATTTGTACCACAAATGAACCGGCAACTATGCTGAATTTTTCTTTAGGTCATTCACAGGTATTTCAGCGGCACTTCTATAATTTTTTATATTCCAAAGAAGAACCTGAAACTTTCTTGAATTATCCCACAGGTCATTTGCAGGACTTTCAGCGGTACTTTTATAGTTTTTGTATCTCGCAAAAGAACCTAAAACTACCTCGAATTAATCCTTTGGTCATTTACAGGGATTTCAGCGGTGCTATTATTAATTTTGTATTCTGCAAAAGTACTTGAAACTATCCTCAACTCAGCTTCAGATTATTTGCAGGAATTTTAGTAGCACTTTTATAATTTTTTATATTCCGAAAAAACACCTGAAACTACTCTGAATTTTCTCGTAGATCATTTTCAGGTTTTCAAGACTCGTTTGGCTACTTTCAATATTTTAATATGTCCGTCTCACGAGCGGGACGTTCCTGATGCGAGATTTCTGAGGCATCCCTTAGGAACAAATTTTTTTTACACGGGTGTAGCTATCCCCACTTAACTAACTGTTTGATTCTTACTAGAGCCATCTAGTAGATCGCTCTGACAGGAATACAATAGTTAGCTAAAATAGCTAAACCGTATCGCTGGGAGAGCGAAATGGTATTGCTGTGAGCAGTAAACGTCTCGCTGTAGTCTCAAATTTCACGCGTAGTCTTGTGTGTTAACATATTTCATAACCTCAAAAATATTTGTTTTGTTTATCGTGAATTCACTGATGACTACCAAATAAAATATTATTTATTGATTGATTCAAATTTATTTATTATATGGAGTAATAAATTAATTTTATAGT
The DNA here is from genome assembly GCA_000956155.1 of Cotesia vestalis. Classification (NCBI taxonomy): domain Eukaryota; kingdom Metazoa; phylum Arthropoda; class Insecta; order Hymenoptera; family Braconidae; genus Cotesia; species Cotesia vestalis. The sequence goes on from JZSA01001004.1 coordinate 21,688, forward strand.
AATGAATAACCAATAACTTAGTAGATAGCTTTTTTTTTTTTTTTTTCATTTTTCAACAAATTTAAACTTAGTTTAAATTAAAAAATTCACAAAAATTATGCTGAAACAGTTTTTTGTTTCTAATTTTTAGACATCTTTTTTTAATTGTTATTTTTGTATTGTTTATAACTTTTTTAAAATTTTGAAACTTCTGGTTAAAATTATATTTAACAGGCGAGACCAGTGATTGCAGTTTCAATCGGTTAAGCGAAACGAATAGAAATTTTGAAAAAACATTTTTAGCGATAATAGATAATTTAATAAATTATTTCACTATAAAGCGTTTTTTTCAAAAATTTTATTCGTTATGTAAAACCAATCGAAACTGCAATTGCTCTGCTGTTGGGAGTGCGACAGAGATAGTTTTGTTAAACTCCGTGAGAGCAAAGCGAGAAAAAAATGGTCTCGCCTGTTAACGAGATTAAAGTTAACAGTCACTTGATAATTTTTTAATTTTATTTAACAAATACATTTTTTCTGAAAAATTAATTTATAAAAAATTGCATTTATGATTTTTTCAAATTTCTACATGTCAATTTTTTTTTTCATTTTTTTTTACCATAATTTATTAGTTAAAAGAATTCTAAAAATTGTTAAATATCTGCTAAATTAATTTTCATCTATATTTATTAGTGATAAATAATACGGAAGCATGTTTTTATTTAAATTATAATTTATATATATGTAGCTCTTCGAGCTCAAAAGTCTGATAGAAGTTTGATAAAACACTTTTTTTCAAATTTTCAAACCGCAATAACTTTTGAATAAACGAACCGATTTCTACGCAGTTAGTGACATTCGATGCAGTTTTCTGAGCCTCATGAAGAATCTTTAAGTTTGATTTGATCGGACTAGGAATTTCGGAGTAATTCCGAAAAAACACTGTTTTCGATTTTCTTTCATCAACGATAACTCTTGAACGAATCAACCAATTTTGACTGGCGTGGTGGTGATCGACGTGGTTTTTCGATGTTCAGAGCTGATTAGTTTTTGGAATTGATCAATTAAACCGTTTAAAAGTTATTAAAAAAAAACTTGAGTAAAAAAATTTTTTTTTGTAGTTTTTTTGAGATTTCTCAAAATCTACTAGTCCGACTTGGTCCAAAGTATGTTCAAAACCTAACTTTAGTCAAGCCCTTTCGAATGGCATCAACCGCAATTAAATCGGTCAAGCCGTTCAAAAGTTATGAGAGGTTTATGTACACACACACACACACAC
>JZSA01001006.1:0-10338 GCA_000956155.1 Cotesia vestalis
ACGAAACTTCTATCAGACTTTTGAGCTGGGAGAGCTCAAATGCATCAAAATATTATCTCTTCGAACTCAGTGAGCTCAAAGTATCACATAAATGATATTTTGAGGTCAAAAATCTCAAAAATGTCATAAGTACAATTTTAAGCGCTCAGGTATGGAATTAGCGGGAAGTTACAGGGATGGCCTTTAGGGTGAACCGTTTTCCTAATTTTTTTTTTGTGACTACACAGAAAAAAAAATGTTCTTGAATCAAGTACATAATTTTGAAGAGCTTCATATTTTTGATTTGAGTAGAAAAATTCTTGATGTGAGGAAATTTTTCTTTATTTAAGGAAATTTTACTTGATTCAAGAATTTATAGTCTTAATTCAAGACAATTACCCCCTTCAAAATTATATTCTTGGTTCAAGAATTTTTCTCTTGAATCAAGTTAATTTTTTTTTCTGTGTACATTAAGCTACAAATAATTCAGCGCTTATTTCAAAACTGTTTTTCGAAATATTTTTTTACATTTTTAGTCCTTTGCGCATAATTCATTGTTTTTCCCGCGTTATTATTGATACTACAAAAAAATAAAGTATACTACATTTATTAGCATCATTTGTAAGTCAAAATAAAAAAATAAATCAAGTTTTTTCCAAAGCGGGTTTTAACTTCAGCTTGGTAAGATAACATTGAATTGGCTTTAAAATTATATTAAAAGAAAAAAATTCTATTTAAGTTATTCTTTTTTCATCATTTAGTGCTAGATTCAATCTGCAAATTCATGATTTTTGAAAATTTTTTTCTATACAGTTGTCTAGTTATGAGTACTATTAGTGTCTCTTTCATATTAACGCGAGTCTGGTTAAAAAAAAAGAAAACAAATAAGACTCATTACGAGACTCGACTGTATCCCCAAGTATCCTTTTCAAAATGAATTTAGGTATATTTCTGGAACTATAATAAGTTTCGAGATGTAATTTTTTTTTAATTAAAAAAAGTAAAACTTTTCTTTAATTGAACAGAATTTATTTTCGGCAAAACTTTAAAACTTCATTTTATGCTAAAAGAAAACTCCTCTGGTCGTTTCCAACGACACAGAAAAAAAAGTTCACTTGAAGCAAGAAAACATTTTTCTCCCTAATTATTTTCTTGAGCGAAAAATAGTATATTACACACCCAGGGAAGTAAAATAAGAAATGTCTCAGATCACATGTAATTGTTGACCGAGGCGAAGCCGAGGTCAACAAACATGTGATCTGAGGCTTTCTTATTTTACTTCCCTGAGCTATCCAGCGGATCATCAAAATGACGATCCGTAACATTATTTTAGCGTTACATTTAGTCAATTCAACTAGACAGATCCTCACGTTAACAAAACAGTTGCCTGTTTTGACGAAACTACATATATTTACAAGAGCTATTCTCTGTATGCTTAAGTCAAACAAATGAATCCTTAAATCAGAAATCCGGATCGTTATTATAAGAAAACGTCATTTGAGGATACGTTGGATAGTCATTTTAACAATATTTTTTTTTCCGTGTAATATACAAGTATTTGAGAACAGAAAAAAATATGATCATGAACAACAAATGAGTGTACAATGCTTCTATTAAAAATATTAATATTATTAACTAACTAGAGCCTCCATCAGAATAAATAATAGTTTAAAAAAACTAAACAACACGCTTTTTATAGAAAAGCGAACTAAAAAAATAGAAAATAAGTTTTAATGAATTTAACTTAAGAATAGTGTTAAAAATTTCAATAAATATAAATTAATAATAGTGTGAATAAAAAAAAATTATTTCATTTTAAAAAAAGCGTGGGGTGTATGGTGTCAATAGTTATAAATATTTTATTGACAGATATGAGTAGAATGATTATCATTATGATATTATCTTAAAAAGCACCCCACGCTTTTTTTAAAATGAAATCATTTTTTTTTTTATTCACACTGTTATTAATTTATATTTATTGAAATTTTTAACACTATTCTTAAGTTAAATTCATTAAAACTTATTTTCTATTTTTTTAGTTCGCTTTTCTATAAAAAGCGTGTTGTTTAGTTTTTTTAAACTATTATTTATTCTGATGGAGGCTCTAGTTAGTTAATAATATTAATATTTTTAATAGAAGCATTGTACACTCATTTGTTGTTCATGATCATATTTTTTTCTGTTCTCAAATACTTGTATATTACACGGAAAAAAAAATATTGTTAAAATGACTATCCAACGTATCCTCAAATGACGTTTTCTTAAAATAACGATTCGGATTTCTGATTTAAGGATTCATTTGTTTGACTTAAGCATACAGTGAATAGCTCTTGTAAATATATGTAGTTTCGTCAAAACAGGCAACTGTTTTGTTAACGTGAGGATCTGTCTAGTTGAATTGACTTAATGTAACGCTAAAATAATGTTACGGATCGTCATTTTGATGATCCGCTGGATAGCTGAATTGGCTATACAGCGTATCTCTAAAAAAAATGACTATACAGCGTATAGTCAGAATAACAATAAGTATCCTTATTCTAACGATATTTTTTTCTCCGTGTAAGAGCCGAAATTGATTAAAAGAGTATCTAGACTATCTCAAAAATATATGAAAGTCATTATGAAGTCACAGCCCAGAAAAAGAGTAGGGATCAGTAACAAGTGATAGTCAAACGGAGTTAAACAATAAAAAATTAAAGACCTTGAATCTAGAATATGACAAGTGTAATTTCGAACCAACATTTCGAATGTTTTAGGAATAAGCGCGTGGAAATAGGAGGCAATATTCCCACTCTTTACATGTTCGGGTCTGGTTGAGGCCCCACTTGGATAGTCAATACTTAAAGTCCGGAGGTTGCGGCGTCTGGAACTATTCTTATTATAGCCACGGTTAGTTCTCCGATGTGTCTGTAAGATTGTGTCTTAAATGTCCATTGTACAGACTCGCCGGGATTTAATCTGAAATTAGATGCACCATTAATGTAATCAAGTACTAAATTAATTTTAATAGTAATAGTTATTTCGTGTTTTTATTGTCATTAGACGTGATGAGTGATTTTTTAAATTGATAACTTTTATTTATTATTATACAAAAAAAGAGTATCAACCGGAAATTGAAGGAGAAAAAGATTGGTGGATGATGTTGGTCATCGTATGACGATTAACGTTAGAGTCTTCCAAAGTGGAACTTTAAGAGAAAGGTGACGTTGTTTGGTTCTCGCATCACAACTAACAGGATACGCGGCACGGATAACTTCGTTGACGTTTAAATAATTTAAAATTGTTATATTTTTTTTTTTTCAATTGTGATAACCCCCGAAAATAAATAAAAATTCAATAAAAAAAAATAGAAAATAAGTTTTTCAAAATGTATATTGAAAATAAGTGATAAACAATCAATGACAAGAATTCAAAATCAAGTACACAATTACAGCAGGAATCAAAATTCACTACAAATTGTATTAACATCAGAATAATTAACAATATCCCAGGTAAGCAATGGCAATAAATATAATGGGGTGTCTAAAAATATTACACGTAAAAATCAATAATATTATACTGATTGTGACATAAATTTTTAACTCAAATTATAATAAAAATTTTTATGCATGGAATAACATAGTTAAGTAGCGAATGGTATAGACATTGTAACATATCCTTTTTAAATATCAACGAACTTGATTTCTTAGTTCTCATTCGAAAATTATATATACAAACTCGATAGCTATAGCTACTTGAATGGACCACGATATCGTGTTCCAGTTTTATTAATACTTAAATCAAATAACGTAATCATTTACCTACATATTATTAACTCGTTATTAGACTCAATGCTAACTTTTATCAGAAAGAACATAAATTTTACCGAAATTAATATATAATTAGTGATTGCTACAATTTATAAACTTAATACAACAAATAAATTTTTAATTTATTACTCAAGCGTAATTTTATGTATAGTTCTTTTAAACTTTTACATTTTGAGCATGGGTTTATGATAACTGTTTATTCTACATGTTAACAAAAATTAAAAGTGTACAAAAAATTGCAAAATACTTTCAGTTAATTTAACAAGACTCGGGGTACATGTACATGGTACAAGATTACTATACAAAAAATACCAGGTTCTTAATGATTTTTAGATCAGAATATTTTTCAAGACCTATTTAATATTCAGTAAAAATACATATGAATTTATCAAAAACCGAATATTATTTAAACATAAAATCATCTATAAATGTTAATTACAACTCTTAACTGTTGTTGTTGTTGTTAACTTTCTTATTTATCCCAATTAATATACATATTTATTCAAAATTTTTACTTTTTAACTAGGGTTTATGCTTTTAAAACATTTTTTCGAGCAGAAAAAAATTTTCCTGACATTTCAACGCGATATGTTAAAATAGTGCCGGCATTTTAAAAATTTTCTTATTAGAAATACATGTAAGAAATTATTTTTTACTCTATTCAGGATAATAATTTATACTTATTTTGACTACTCAACAGATGATAAATTATTCAATTTTCTATAATATTAATTCCATTAAGTAAGCTAATTTCTGTAGAAAAAAAATTTTGTAAACATAATTATCATTTTGACTACGTTGAATAAAATTAATTATAATCATTTTTTTTTTCTTTTTTCCATTTAAAAAGCTTTTACTACACAATAATGAAGAATTGTCGAGCGCTTCAGCTTTGTATGATTTTTATAATTCGCAGCTCAAACTTTTTTTTTGCCAAATTTCTTGTCGACTTTTAAGTCAAAGTTGAACAGCTAAATTGTTATTAATTGAATAAAAAAAAATTTATTTACTAGAAAAACTTTCAGATCTTGTAAATAATAATTTTTTTATAGTTATAAATATAATTAATTAGATTTTTTTGTACAGAAATTTGAATTTTGGTTAGAAGGTATGATATTTGAATTTTTGAAAGGTCGTGCTCTAATTTTACGGAAATTGATTTTTTTTCTTCTCTAAGTAATTTTTAGGACCAATCAGACCTACAAAAAAATCTTAATGAAAGAACACACAATAAATACCAATGAATTAACAATATTGAATATCAAATCTTTCAGAATGTGATTGAGGTCATGATAATCTGTATAAAGAACCTGCGTCGAAAAGCATGTGCCGTTAAAGAGTCAATACGGTCACGGGTGACTTCAAGAAAGTAAAAAATAAAAAATAAGTATTTGAATAACGAGATATTTCAGTTACTCTTACACACACTCTGTTTTAATAAAATGTTGTCTTGACAACTTTTTTGGGAATTCATTCTCCCTATAAAATAAACTGCATATAAATAAATTTGATCTACTTTAATTCTTAAATTCAATAAAATAAGTCTTTCTCTATTTGAATATTCTAACAATATAATACAATTAAAAATTAATAATAAATATTATTAATAAATAATTTTAAAAACTTGTTTCTACAAGTGATAAGTAGGTTAATTCACATTGAATACTTATTACTGTTATTAAAAATAAATAAATGTATAGAAAAACTAGAAAATAGATTTTTTTTTAATTTCATAATGAGAAATTTTATGTACAGTAGATGCTAGTTTTAAGTAAATGAACACTACTCACTACTCTCTATTTTTTTATTGCCATTTTTTATTATGTATCACATACTGTCTCTATTTCGTCTCCGAGAACAACTTTGAAAAGAATACTGGCATACTTTGCCATCAATCCAGAACGGCTCATCACGAATGTATAAATTATATCGATATTTGAAAGTAGATAGCCGGAGGGAGTTGCGGATTAAAAAGAAGACCCTTTAAAAAATCTCGGCTGTGATGTTTATCACCCATGCAATAAATATTTAATGTCAATATAATTTGATTATTGAAAAAAAATTTTAACGTTTGGTTAAAATTATTTGTCGAAAAAACATTTTAAAAAACGTTTGAAAAATGTTTAAAATAAAAATTCAATTATATCTTTTTTTAAATTTGAAATTTTGTTGAAAAAAAAATCCCTATTTACTTGAAAAATAACAACTTTCTTTTTTTTTTTAATTAGCATGTGTTCAAGATTATAAGTGACTGACATAAACACCTTTGAAGATAAAGAGATGATTAAAATAAATTTTTTTACTCAAATTTTATAATTAAAAACTATATTAACGATGTAATATCTCACTCTATAGTAATATAAGGTCGGTACAGCAAACGATTAACAATTAACCAGGCTCTCGGCCCACTTACCCACTAACGGAGAATTCTTTGATCAACAACGGCTTCTCTTACGGCCTATGTCTCATCTTCCTTGTTTCAATCGGTGAAACACGATCTTTCTCTTACTCTCGAGTTTATTGATGAGATTAAGTAAACTTTCTCTGTAACAAGTACCGTTTTATCTGTGCTCAGCTAGCTATATACCTACGTACAGATTCGGTTGTAAAGTACACATCTTGTTAAATCTTTCTAATCATACATAGCTCCAAACAAAAATACCTAACAAATTTTCCGTTAAAAACTTAAGCCACACCACAACCAACAAAATTTTTCATTAATTAGTCGCGGTTAAAGAAATTTGTATGGATGGAGTTTATGAATTCTACAAGAAGTGTTTTTACGAAATCATAATGGTATAATTTATAATTTTAATACTCATGAACACCCAAACCGTTGATAATTAATTGACAACGTATTACTTTTTTATTCTTATATTTAGTATTTTATTTCATGGAATCACAAACCTCTTACATGTTTCATATATTTACATTTTTAAATATAAATTTAAATAAATCTATAAATATTTTTTTTCATAATATATGTTGATTTTTTAAATTAGACTCTATCGCTTTCATAAAAAGACCAAAATTTGATAGTATTTCAGTTTTTTTATACATTTGAATTTATAATATATATTAGCATAATTACTTTACGAACTTAATGATTCATAAAACATGAGACCACGAAAAGTAATAATAATAATTTTATCTCCTTGACAAGGACAGTCGCTGTGTCTCCTTGAGCTATCTCACAACTTCATGTAAACTCAAAAGTTGTCTCATATATACACTAAAAAAAAAAAATAAAAAAATTTCATTCGTCACTTAATTATTAGAAGTTTTAAAAAACCTATATATAGCTTTATATATTCCCGAGATTTATTGAAATAATTATGCCGTAATATAATAGTTAAATTTAAAGTCGTCTTGCATAATCCTTTTAACTAATGAATTCTCAGAATGATAGAAATAACTTAAAAAATCTTTTCATCAGATAATTTTAAAAATATGAGTTTCTGTAAAAAATTTACAGTTGAAATAGTGATGACTGATATTATTTAAAACGATTTATATAACTACACTGATTATAAATATAATCAATGTTTCTTGCTAATGATGGTTCCAGAATGGTATTATATCATTATGCAAAATGAAAATAAAGTATATTTCAAGTTATTTTGTAAATGTAACGATAACGGTAATCGTTTAATGTAAAAATCTTAATTAGTTTAGTTGTCACACTGATAAATAAAGTTTCTTGAATCCAAAGAAAAATTATTGAACCTAGAAATCCATTTTGAAGACTTGATTGTCTTGAATCAAATAGAGAAGTTTTGAAACTAAGAAATTTTTTTCGATTTACGCAAATTATATTTATTTAAAAAATGTTGAGTTTCAATTCAAGATCATGAAACTCTTCAAAATTGTTTTCTTGATTCAAAACTTTTTCTCTTGGATCAAGTTAATTTTTTTAATCAGTGTACTTTTAGTAGGTTATATTTGTATAAAAATTTTACTCTTGTATTTGTCCACGTTTTGCTAGATGATTTTAAGCTTTCTTTTACAAAGTAGTCAATTTTCGAAAATTGAGTTTTCACTTGATGTTTCGGGTTTTAATTTTTCATCGACATGTTCATCGAGATACTTAAACTAACTTTGTGATCAATAGCAAAATCTAATAAGCTTTATTATGGCCTAAAAACTGTCATAAAAGTATTGGTTTTGAGTTATTTCGATCTTAACACACTGCACCGAATCCCTATTTTAGATATATAATCAGAATAATCAAGTAATGAATTTATAAATAATGATTTATTTAAATATTTCAGAAAAAATGGCTTCAGCAGCAGCAGAACTAGTCGCTGAACGTGAACCAGAGCTTCTTAAAACACTTGATCCGAATAGATCATTTGTAGGAGCAGAAGATCTAGTGAGAATGGCTTTGGAGCAATATACTGAAATTCTAGAGACAGCATCAGATCCTAGAGTTAGCGATTGGCCTTTGATGGAATCACCTATACCAACATTTCTTATTGTTTTACTCTATTTGTATGGCGTCGTGATACTTGGACCAAAGATGATGGCAAACAGAAAATCGTTTCAACTAAGAAAAATTCTTGTAGCATACAATGCATTTCAAGTCATTTTTTCTATAGGGATGCTTTACGAGGTAAATTTTATTTATGTAATTTACTAATAAAAGTTATTGTTGTACTAAGGTACTAAACATTCAGGGAAGCTTCCTAGAACCTCAAAAGGTCCTCAAATCTCTCGATGAAAACTCGAGTTTCGAGGAACAGGGTAAAACCAATAACTTCCCGATTTTTGAAAATTTTCAATTTTTTTAGCAGGAAATTAAAAAAAAAAAGTCCTAGCAATAATTGGACTTTGAGTAATTTGTAAAAAAAATACACCTTTTAACAATTTTTTTTTTTTTTGTAATTCGAAATTTAATTTTGGAGACTAGTAGTTAAAGACAATAAAAGTGACAAAAATTTTTCTTCTTTACGTGTTTATTTGACCAATCATTCTCGAATCCTAATTTAATATGGCTTTAACTTAATTTAAAATTATAATCATCAAATATTTGTGCGGATAATGAACTCGAATTCTCAAGCAAAGATTTTAAGCATACATATTTTAGATGATTCAATTACATCTCGTTCACAGTAACATCCGAAAGTATTTTCGTATTTAAATGATTTATTGATATGCGTAAATTATTCCAGCTTTAAGCTAGAATAATGACCAAGATTTTTTTTTCTTTTCAATTTACGATAGCTAGAATTATATTTTTAATAGTTGAATTTACTATACCAATAAAAAATTTAAAAGCTACATTATCATGTGACTTACATCTTAGCTCATTTGTAAAACTTGACTAAATTGATATTTCAGTTTAAGTTACATTACAAAAGTATTAAACTGTAAAAATTACTATTTTTGATTGTCATTACTTTTTTGCTGCAAAAATTTTATTAATTACCGTAAAAGTGATAACTTTTACACATTTTTGTCCATCGAAAACCTGTTTTCATATTATACTATATAGACTGTAGTTTTTTTTACTCGTCTTTCTTCCACCTATGTAAGATGCTCGATTGTTAGGCAATAGATTATCGAATCCAAAATGACCCACGAACTTTACAAGTGTTTTTTACTTTACTAATTATTACTTTCAAAATCATAGTCAGAACAAGAAAAAATGCTTAACCTTTCCATAGCTCAAAATTACAGTGAATCTGCCAACATCATGTAACTGATGAAAGGCATTTTTTTGTCTTCACTTTGTTATGAAAAGTAAATTTACTCCTTGTTTAAATATCTGAAGATTCTGGTTTATAATACGCATAAAAAATAGTGTGGAAGTTTATTAATCCGATAATATTCATACAATTAGCGGTTTAGCTGACGACTATCCTGTTTTTTAATAACCCACGAATTTACGAAAAAATATAATTTAACATACACAAAAATTCCAAACCAAAAATAAAAAAAATTGTTGAAAGTGATTCCTTGATTTAAAAAAATTTGATTTTGTTACTTTGAACAATGTAAACTATGAAATAAAGCTCAAAATGAGATTATTAAATTTTTTCGATACATAATTGAATAATCAAATTTTTTCAAGTTATTCTGAGCAATAAAAATTTAACTCTCACCTTGACCCATTATCATCCATAACTCAATGTCTACACATAAAAGAAAAAAGAAAAAACACCGGTTTTTTAATGTTTTGGACCAAATATTTAGCCTCTTATGTAATATACTTAAGTAAATCTGAATAAAATTATTTTAATGGACACGTATACATTTTTAGTGTATATAGTTTCTTTTATCATTAAACCATAAAAAAAAAATCATTAAAATAAATATTAAAGAAGCAAACTATTCATTATTTATAGTTGCTGTCACTCAAAAATTTAGATACTCTTAAAAATATATTAGAGAAAGATGAAATTATCTCAGAAGTAGACCTGTTTGGTGCATAGTGGACGATTACACAAGGCCAATTTGCACACGTGTTGTTGTCGATTAAGGCAAAGCATCCTGTTTTCGTTTGTGCAACGGTTTGCTCTCTCCCTTCCCCTTCCTCTCTCTCTCTCTC
>JZSA01001007.1:0-27064 GCA_000956155.1 Cotesia vestalis
CTCTCTCTCTTTTGAATTTCTTTTGATTACTTTCCATATACCAAGGCTTCTGGTAGTGAAATACTTCATACTTTGTGGTGGCTATTGCCTCTTTGAAATATGATGAAAACAGAGATATCAAATAATTATTATAGATTAAATACGATTTAAAAAAATGTATATAGTACTCCACTATGAAGTGAACATAATTAAAAAAAGCGATACTCATGTGTTTAAAGAACTTAATACGTTAACGAATAACAATTATTACAAAAAAAATAAACACTAATTTTTAAATATTTTTTCTGTGCAGCACCTCATGTCCGGATGGTTATTGGATTATAGTTATAAATGTCAACCAGTTGATTACTCACACAATCCTACAGCGATGCGGATGGCTAATTTATGCTGGTGGTATTTTATTAGCAAATTTACAGAATTCGCTGATACAGTAAGTTTTTTTTGCTTTTATCTTATTAAATAATCATTTTTTCCAATGATTTTGAGTTTTTCCAAATTGGAATCATTATTTATAAGATTATAGGATCTACTTCTAAGTTGAATAGGTTTTTTGCAAATAGTACTATTAAAAATTATATAAAAAAAGTCAAAAAGAAGAATCATTAGGGAAATTATGATTCAGCTGCCAACAGTTTTTTTTTTTTTTTGTTTGTAACACGGGTGAGATTAAAAAGCGTCAAACAGTACCCCGCAATGTGTCGGCAGAGAGCAACATATATAAATAATTAAAAAATACATACATGTAAATTGTTCCATTGTCGAGCGACTCATGAACTAAACTTCATTCCCGTGTTCTTTGATATCTAATTGATGATAATAAGAATAATAAGAGCTTTTATTGATTACAAATTCGACTTTGAGTTTTCCTGAACTGTCCAATGTGCTATTTATTTTTGCTTTCTCCACCATCAATTTTTTGGCTTAGCTATTTGCATAGTCAGAAGGGAAAAACTGTACAGTAAAAAAAAAACCCAAGTCGCAAAGCCGGTTACAAGTCGAAATACTAATATTGCCAAAAGAAGTAATTCAGGAACTAAGAATTCATAATAGTTGAACCCAAGCCTGTCTGTCCACTATAATTTAGCTGTAAAAGAGATAACTTCTCAGCTACGGCAATGATTTTTTGTAAAAATATTATTAAAACTATACAAAGAAAAATTTTTGATCGTAATAATTTAAGAAATTTTTTAATAAAATAAATTTTGACTGATAGAAAAAAGAGATTGATAATTGATAAATTTAGTGACTCAAAATTTAAAACTAAGAATGTGATATTTGTTAAAATGAAATGAAAATTTTTGATTTTTTTTTCAACTAATTTCTTATAAATAGAAAGTTTAAAGATTAATTTTCTTAATAAAATCAGTATTTATTTCTATTGTACAATGAAACACTGAACAATGTGATTAATGAGCAAACACTAACTTCTTTTAAGTGTTCAGATGCTTTTATGATATGCTATGAAGCAATTGCCCCGATCAACTTTGTTGAGAAAATTGCAAACTGGTAAATTAAAATTGCGTTGCTTCATCGACACGCAGAACTAATTTTTATTAATACTTAAAAGACAATCTAACGTGTTCGATCATTAACTTGGATTGCATTAAAAAAAAGAAAAGTTATTTTGATCATTATCGAAATAAAATAATTTGAAAGTAATTTACATAAAATAATGCATTAGTTTATAATAATTTTTTTTCATAAACGAGTAAATAACGATTAAGATCTTTTTATAAAGTATTCCAAGTGCACGTATGTACATTTGTATTTTATTTATCTTAATTTATATTTTTAGATATTTTTTGTACTACGCAAAAAAGACAGTCAAGTAACATTTTTGCATCTATACCATCACTCGCTGACCCCTCTGGAGACGTGGATATGCGTTAAATTTATTGCCGGTGGCCACGGCACCCTTGGTAATCTCATCAACAATGCTGTACACGTAGTTATGTATGCATATTATATGCTTTCTGCAATGGGACCTGAGTATCAGAAATACTTATGGTGGAAGAAACATTTGACAACTGTTCAGTTGGTAAGGACTTAAATTAATTTCATATAATATGAATACTATTATTTATAATAGAATAACATGCAACCGAAAAGCCCCGAAGGCAATTCAAAGTAAAAACCGAACGGCCTCCTTTGAAAACAAGAATGTGTACCAAACCAAAAGTACACTTAACTTACGTAGTGAAATGGATAATGTTTTAGGTAATATATAAGTGCATTAACGTAATATTAAGAAACTCGGGGTCCTGTTGACGGGGTAAATGTAGTGGGTTAGCCTTGATCAATTATCACAAATTGAATGGTTTAATTTATAATAGTTGTTAAATATTGCGAAAGCATATACGTGAATTACGGGAAAATTATTGCCAAATGAAAGTGAGTGGTCTAAGTGTACTACACAGTAATTGTTGATTACTCTGTACCCAGCAAGCTGGTAAGGGCAAACAATCTTTTATTTTAGATGACCTCTCATGATAAATCTATATCGCTAAGGAATCATCTTTAAATAATTTTTTAAGTTTTGTAATACTCAATTCGTGTAGTTTTTTTTTTACAATTAAATTTTTATTAAATTTATCTAATCAACGATATCTTTGCAAATAATTTTTTCTTCTCGTCAGATTGAAATAGAATTAATAAATTAAACAAAACAACGAATTGATTACAAAATTACACTAACTTATGAAAAAAAATGTTTTATATATATATTATCGAAAATAATTTGACAGCAACACCAATGGTATTGGTGATTAGACATTCTGGAGTCTAAACGGTGACTTCAAAGAGCCGGGTAAAATCTCACATTAATAGGGGAGGGAAAGTGAAAAGTAGATATCTACCTACGTTGGGCAATTCTGATTAACTTGCTTTGCTGGAATGGAGAACTGTAAGATGTCGTAATAATTTGGCATTCCGATATGCTGCGGGACCACTGTCGAGTTGTGAATAGGACGCGTGCCTTTAAGAACCTCACCTATAAATTCAGCTATCTCGTATACACACACCAAATTCCCCGCCACCCTCTGATTTACGAAGACTAGAGAAGAGTTTTAACTCCCAGGTATACGCAACTGTCACTTGCGGATTAATTCATTGCTAAATCTATCTCACAACATATTGCTTGCTATATAATGTTAATATTTTTTATTTTATTTATTTACAGGTTCAATTTTTCTTAGTATTTGTACATAGCGCTCAAGCACTAGTTTTTGACTGTGGATATCCTAAGCTCGTCGCAACATTACTTCTTTTACATTCAACGATATTCTTTGCTTTGTTCTTTGATTTTTACTCTCGGGCTTATTGCAAAGAAAAATCTATTGCAGCAAAGAAAGAAAAAGAAATCAAGAATGAATAAATAAAATTTTCGCACTGTCAAAGAAAATACGTTCATTATGAATCTATAAAAATTGAAAACAACAAATATTAATAGTGTGTAGTAATTTGTTTTGTTTTTTTCTTTTTTTAACAAATAATATTTAAAGAGGTTGAATTTAAAAAGATATCCGTGACAATAAAAATCGTTTTTTCTAGTATCTGCTTTTTTTTTTTTTAAGTAAAATTTTTTAATTCAAAACTAGAAATATTTTCTTGTCACCTACACTCTTTTTGCTGACGCCTTTATTTGTTTTTTTTTTTTCTTTCATACTAAGAAGTAATAATAATGTATCATCCAACATGATATACAGTGGAGTCTTTAAAACTTGGATTACGACAAGTCTGAAATTCTTGGAATCAAAGTCATAAAATATACGACAGTAGACAAGTCTCTCCATTAGTTTGCTGTGACTTCACTGTAAATTTAAAGTCATGATTTTAAATGTATCCTGATTTAGTATATAATTAAAAAATAAAATGAAATATTTACACAAATTAAGATAAAAATATTGTATTTTATATATTGTAATATTATTTAACCGTTTTTGAATTTTCAACATAAATAGTTGAGAGAATATTAACTCAAGTGTCCTTTGAAATAGAGATTGCTTTATAGCACTTTCTAGTTTATCTCTAAGCAAAATGTAAACATAAGTAAATCAAATAATTCACATGCAATATTTACAAATTACTGTAAATAAATATGCTCAAGAGAATTTAAGACATGTGCAAATAATTAAATATTCTATTAAAAGTATAAATAAGCAATGACGAATTTTTTTATATTAATATTGTAGAGACAAAAAAAACTATTTTTTTTTTTAATTTCATATGAAAATATATATTAGCTTGTCATATTTAAAAGCTCTTTCCAAAGTGCGTCATCATTTTTAATCATTTTTCTAATCATTTTATTGGTTATAAATGTCGTTGTAAAACATCGAAGAATGTTTAATTTTCATTTCTTCAAGTTCTCTGAAAATCTGATAAATTAACATATTTCTAAAAAGAACTTAAAAATAAATACTCTCAGTTGTTTGTGCCTCCAAAATAAAGACTTGTTTTCAAGTATTATAATTGTTTTTTTAAAATCCAATCAATTTTATCATTTATAATTTGGTGATCATGTCTACTTCAACATGAAAGTAACGTATACTTGCGGATAAATGTAAGATAGAATATAATGTAGTTAAAAACTTATGAATTAATTTAAATAATACTATGTAATCGTTGGTTTAAAACCAATTTCATATCAAACAGCAATAAATAATATTTCAACACTAATCTAATAATTTAACTTCAATCCTTTGAATCAGAATAGACAAATAAATAAATATACTTAGTATCAGTTGATTTCTTTTCCAGGCGTTTTTAAAGTATCAACTAAAAAAAAAGAAGTTTTTTTTTTTTTTTTTTTTTTTTTTTTTTTTTTTTCAAATGCCCGTAATTTTGCAAAAAATGGGCATGACACTGAAGTTAGCAGACGTCTAGAAAATTTTGATTTTTTTTTATTAATTAAATTACGACTAAAAAGAAATTAAAAAAAATTGCACTTATAGTTTTTCAAGTTTTTTACATGTGCAATTTTTTTTTTAATTTTTTAATTGAAATTTTTTCGAAAAAAAATTTCTAAAAATTTTGAAATGTCAGCTAACTTAATTTTCATAAAATGGGCAGACTAGAACTTTTTTTAAAATTTTTTTTTTTAACACAAAAAAAAATCCCAATCGGCTCATTCTTTGCAAAGTTAAAGGAATTGAAAAAAAAAAAGAAATAACGTTTTTTTTCCCCTCCGGGCGTAAAGCGTCAACTTTAGCCCCGCTGCGCTAAACGAAGTTTCCGCTTTACGCCTTCGTCGGGGAAAAAAATAGTATACACTCCTCGGGAAGTAAATAAGAAAGCCTCAGATCACATGTTTGTTGACCTCGGCTTCGCCTCGGCCAACAATTGCATGTGATCTGAGACATTTCTTACTTTTCTTCCCTAGGGGTGTAATATACTATTTATTTGAAAATTGATACCTTGAAAACGGCTGGAGAAAAAAATTGAAAAATAAAAAAAACAAAAATCAGGAAAATCTCTTTTAACTGATACTATGAGGAAAAATTATGAAAAAAAACAATAGCGTAAAAAAGGCAAACAGAATTTTTCGATCGTAAAGCACTTTCTGATACTCTGCATCATGAGTCGTGCAAAAAATCGGAGATGCAAAAAGCAGATTGTGTTCGATTTAGCGGGGAATGTCCTATATATTTATTATTGGAAGTTGATTACTTTAAAACAAATAAAACAATTTTTACTTGCATATTATTTCTTATTACGAACAATTTATTGAATTTATTATTAGAAAGCCTTGTGGTTCGATATTGCCAAAATTTAAGTAATTTTAGATAATTTATATAATAATAAGAAAAATAATTCGATCATTTGGTTTCCTTGGAAGAATATTTAAAATTCTCAATCAGTACCATGTTTTAACGGTAATGCCTAGAGAATAGCTAATCTTAGGAAATTTTTCTTAAGAACCTTTTTTTGCAAAGCGTAAAATTTCCTTTGAGATCTGTTTTTTTTTATTTTTTTATAACGGACCATTCTAAATTTATAAAAATTGAAAAATAAAAAAATGTATCCACGTTATTTATGGGAAAAATAGAAAAATGGATTAATACAAACTTTAATTAATATTAAAGTTACAAGCTCGGACGATATTAACCAAAATTTTCACTTTTAGGTATACTTTCAATTTTTGGAAATCATCAAAAAGAAAAAAAAACAAGTTTTTTTTTTTTTCAAATACCTTATCTATATATATGTATGTTAATAAGAGAATGCATTGGATTTTACATATTTCTTTTTTCATGTTTCTCTCATCATTTTTTATAGTTTACATTTTCATTGCAGTTGCTTTAATTAATTTTTTATTTACTAATAAAAAACAAATTAATACATTTAAAATGAATGATAAAATATTAAAAATAAACAGATAATTGTAGAAAACAAATTATTGTAGAAAAACATGTACAAAACTAATAATCATTAATTCTGCAGCAGATCGTAGATAGAGATATTGCGATTTAATCAGTTTCTACAACAAAAAAGATAAAAAAAAACATACAAAACAAAAAAAATTATAAGATGCAGAGAATATACCAAATATGTTGTTAAATGATATAAGTACCTTAATTACAAGTCCTTTTGTCACAATACTTAATACACTTATAATATAACAATCAAATTTTTAAACAAATAAATAAATAAAATAAATAGACAGTACTGTCAAAAGCAGAATTCACACGTCGCGATACATAAGAAATTGCAGCTGGAAAGCTCGTCTCGTTTATCGATTATAATGAATACGGGCTCTAGTAACATGACCGTGATTTTACTATTTTAATTTTGGTAATAACATTATTATAACAAAAAAATGAGTATTTTTTCCATTTTGTATAATAGTAATTTCCATATTGTCATAATCAAAATACATGCATCAACATTGATATAACTCGGGTATAAAAAAGAAAAATAACTATATCGTGTAGGGATTTCATTGATACTACATAGGAACTTTTTATGCATTAATATTAGAATACCTTCTGTACTTATATTATTATAAAATAATTAATTAAATGTTGTAATGGAACAAATTCTTGTAGTAATATAAAAATGTATATTTTGCTGGCAAGTTTAAAAATTCAAATTATTACCTATTTTCATTCAAGAAACTATAGGTATTAATTTTAACTAACAGTACAAAAATTAAAATTTTTTTCAACATGGTACAAAATAATAACGAATTAAAATAAAATAAAGAAAATTAAACGCAAAAATTATAATTAAAAATTTGAATAATATGATAGTTATTCTAAATGAAAATGAAGTTAGCCGACATTTTTAATTTTTTGATTTTTTTTAATTAATTAAATTAGAGCTAAAAAATATTTTTAAAAAATTGTACTTATAGTTTTTTAAGTTTTTCACAAGTGCAATTTTTTTAAATTTTTTTTTTAATAATTTTTTTCAATAAAAAAAAAAAGTTCCAAAAATTTTTAGATGTCGGCTAACTTAATCTTCGTTATTCTAAAAAGCTTGAATTGAACCAAAAAAATTTTCTTTTTTTTAGATATTTTTTTAAATCAAACGAATTAGTTCTTCAACAAAGAAATATTTCATGAGTAGATTTTATTAAACTAATCATGAGATTGTACTAATCGAAAGTTTTTTTCTTGACATCAATACACTAAATTTTTAAGAAGTATTTATAGAATTAATATTATACAAAAAAAAACTCTGATGATATTGATTTAGATTTTACCTGCCAGCAAAATACTATTATAAAAAAAATTCATTATGTAAGCACATTCCTAACAGATTAAAAAAAAAAGTCAATGGACACTACTGAGTTTAATGAAATTCATTGATGATCAAGCAGGGTGAATAGCCTCAAATCAAATGAAGCGGAAAAAAGGTGAGAAAAAAATTTTGAATTGACTCTATAGTAGTTTTGAACTCAGAAAATAAATAATATATTAAAATTAATGTATCGGTAAAATTTTTTTTTTAATTGTTCTACTTTCGACACACAAGATGACAAAAATTTTATTGATATTGAAAAATTAATGCATCACTTGATCTTGAGTATTAACAGCCAGAAATTCGATTTGAGAACTTGTCAAATCCTAAAATTTATATGAAACTCGGTTTTTTGAAAATTAAACCAGGTTTCATTATTAAATCCCCGAAGAGTAAATGTTGAAAAAATAATGTGTGACGTACACTTGTTTTGCTTTGTAATTCACGAATGTTTACATTGAAAAAAATCCTTGAATTAAAATTTGATTTATTTATTTTAAATGAAAAATAAATCTTAACAAATTACTTGTTTTCCTTAATCATGAGTGATGAACAAAACTAAGCAAACGTACTAAAACTTAAAATAATCAATACTTAAAATGAAACCAAAATTTTAATGAAAAAAAAAAAAGTATTATCTTATTATTTTATTCTTTTGTATTTAATTTTATTTAATAATTTTATAATATATACACTAACAACAAGAAAATGTTGATTTTATTTATTAGTTGCTATTTTGTTTTTAACGACAAAGAATAATTTAAATGTGAGGATGTTGATTTATAGATTGATTCTTATGCTGCAGCAGCTTCTTTTTGTTGCTTTCTCTTTTGTCGAACTAATAGTCGACGTTCACGTTCGTATTCTTTCATTCTCAACACGTAACTGTAATAAATTTTTTTCATCATGAATTTATCTAACATTAACATAAATAAATTGATTGCTCTTAAATCAGAAATATTAACCTAAAGTACATAAATTTTTAAAAGCTCTAGTTGTTAATTTGAGGAATTATTTCTTTACAAGGACAATTTTTTTAGTTTTCAAAATTTTGCGCCGAAGAAAATTCAATCCATGCAAAATTACAACTAAATGCTAGTTCAACAGTAATCTTCATTTCTATATTTTCGTTCTAAGATAACGATAAAATTAATAACCGAATTTATCCAATTGTTCTAACAAAATTTATTTACATTTCTTTAATAGAAGTATTTAAAGTCCATTAATTTATTAACCATCAGAATTAATTGTTCATCATTTTACCGATTTTAGAAGTAAGTGTATAATAACGTAAATGCACTAGTACTTGATCACTTAAATATGTTAACATCTCGTTTAATAAAACTTACTTAGTATTTTTTTTCTTTTCATGCATACAATGTTTTGAAATAAATAAAAAATTAAGTATTATTTTTTTAATAAATTTTCGTTACATTCAATTACATTGCAAAATAAGAAAAATCGATATTCTTTAAATAAAGATTTTACAAAATAATATTCTTGAATTGTAATTAGACAAATTATTGAAGTTTTGGAACAACCGTACGTAGTATTTATCGAAATTTCTCTGAATTTTAATAATTATTTTTGTCAAATTAATTTGTAAATTTGTAAAATACAATTTTATTGTTGATTGATCAATGATTTATCACTTACTGATATAAATATGATTGTATATCATTGTATTTAAATTTATTTGAAAAGCAGAGTTTGGAAAATTCTTATTGAGCAATGTTATCCAAATTTGAGTAGTGATTACTGATTCTGAATTTTTTTTATGTCGAATTATCTAACTAAGTTCCTACGAAAAATTGAAAAGACTACAATGAATAACGAACTAATTAATATATGCTAAAAAAAGTACTAAATTGGACTAAAGAATTAGATCAAAATAATACTCAAAATAACTAATTGCTTTTATTTCATAAGTTAAAAATTGATAGGAAGTTAATAATTAATTGAAGTATCAAACAGACAAGAGTTTCAATTATTAACTAAGTCGTTTCTACTAGATCAACGGTCTTGAATGACTATCTACATTCTTAATAATTTAATTAAAAAAAATTGCGATACTTCTTTTAGTTATCAAAATAATGGTAAAAATTTATCAAATTTGTTGTTAATCACCATTTTTTGACAGATCTACGGTTTGTTTTTGACAAGTCATGTTAAATCAAATTGTAAGTTAATATTAAGAACTGTTTTCGAGATTGTATATGATAGAAAATGTAAACTTTCGTATGTGACAATAATTTTGTGACTACTAAAATTGCTTTAAGATCAATCAAGTACTGGCGCATTTAGCCTCATAACTCATAAGTACATTATAATGTGAATACATATATTTTAATTGATTTCTTGTACTTGACTTCTAATGATGAAGTAAATAATATTCTAAATAAATTCTAAAAAAATCTGTCAAAAATAATTTGTCCGAATGAAATTAAATAAAAATCTGGTAAAAAGGAATTTTTTTTATAAATAAAGACTTGAAAGATAATAAAATGCATTCATATGTATGATAGAATTAGAAAAGCTCTATTTTCTTGTAAATATTTAAATAAATAGTTGTAGTTCAATCATGATTTATTTAATATAAATATCACATCAAATATGCTATGAATATTATTTTGACAGACAGCTTTATCTCTTATAAATTCTGAATCGCATAAATAAAATTTAATAAAGTTCTTACTCTTCATAAGCGCATTGATCCCAAGCATGTTTTTCAGCTGAACATTTTATCATCCATGGTACATTGTAATATCGGCATTGTTCTAATTTCAAGAAATGGTGCGCGCAATAATCTCGTTTATCTAGTGGAATTCTAGCGGCCATCAATTCTTGTTCAGTAGCAACCATAACTGAAACGTACAGAAGTTAAGTAGAGAATAGAATAATCATAAATTTACTAAGCTATAAGAAATAACATAATTTAGTATACATTTTTACAGCGAAAAATTTATTTTTTTCATTCTATATTGATTAGTTTGCTGTTTTGTTGACCAATTTTTTTCAAGTCACTTTAGAAACTTGACTGAATTTTCTTTTTTTTTTTCTTTTTCTATTGAATAAGAATATAAATTTATGAAAATTTTTTATTAAAATTACCAACTCATTAATATGTTTTTTTTTTGTAGGTAATTAAATTTTTAATTCGTGTTATTTCGTAATTTTTGTTCCATAAATTTTATTATACTATAAATTTGGAGAAAGGTAAAATTGGTCGATGAATACAAAAAACAGTAATTCCAAATTTTCAAAACAACTTACTGTTGTAATTTTACATTGTTAAAATTATTAGATAAAATTACAACTCATTTCAAAAACATATATATAGAAAATTTTACTAAGTGATGCCTTTGTTTTTAATTATATAATATATTTTTACTGCATTTTTCTCTGTATTCTCATTCGGAACACAAAAAATTTCTAAGGAAATTGATAACTAACTGTATATTTAGTACCAATAAAAATTATTAGATTTGTCCATTTCAAAATAATTGGTAAAATATAAATACTTTTCAGACTGTGAAACATAATAATCTACACACAGTTTAAAAAAATTTGCAGCCTGAGATTAAAAATGTTAATTTTTCGAGGTTGAAGTATAGACACCTGAAAATTCGTTGGCGTATTCTATTTACCAAATTATATTTGAGGTCTGCTGTTGTCATATGAGTGAGAAATTACCAAACAACCATTTTTTTGAAAATTTTAAACTAAATGATTTTTAAAGAAATTGTGCAAAAAATTTTTACATATTATCAGATAAATTTCTCTCGATCATTATAATTGCAATAAATAAATACTAATAAATAAAAAAAAAAACGTCAGACATTTGTTAAAATTATGCTGAATATTTTCAAGGGTATTAAGTAAATTTTAATTATAAAATATTAACTTGACAATGTCATGAATTATATCATTATCAGTAAACACAGTAAAATGTATATCATTAGTTTTTAGTTCAATATTGTTCGATTAAAATTTAATTGAATAAGACAATCGAAAAATTTGAGGTTAAAATGTTTTCATTACCTCGAGGCTTCCTTCCTTTTTCAAATCCATAATTGGGAGGAAATGAAGGAGGATCATCTCCCATTGGGGTTACATCAGGTTCCTTCCACAAAGAGTATGAACTACCCATTGTTGTTGTTTAAAACTTATATCTTTCTACAAAACAATATATTAGTATTTACCAAGAATATACCTCAGATTAAATATCCTGATTCTATACTACTGCTGACATCTTTAATGTATATAACATTCCTTATGTAATAACAATTGTATATATGTGTGTGCGGGTGTGAATGATACATGAATACAAGCTATATCTAGGTGCACTTACACATACTACTTGAAGAATGAATGTATCTCTATGTAGGCGTTGGACGTGAAAACTTAAAATGTATCTTGGTAGTTCTGTTGGTACGCATGAAAATATTTCAAACTGACAATTAAAATGATACTGAAATTAGCAAACATTGGATAACTTTTAGAATAAATAAATTTAAACAAGAAAAACTTTAATTGAATTAAAAAATCAATTAATATTAGGAGGAAATGTTTGAGAAATGGCTTTCATATTTTTTTTTTTTAATTTGCAGGTGTAAAGGATTAAAAAAAAATTTTTTTAATAATTTATCGAAAAAATTCATAGACATTGACAGATAGTTGTAGCAAAATAAAAAAAAATTAGGTGTTAGCTGATTTCAGTAACGTTACTTAAATAAGCATAATTTAGTATTTTGATATTTACTAAATTAATTTCAATTCAAGATAAAATTATTTTTGACTAAAATACTAAATATACCTCTAAAAATAGGATAACACTGAAGTTAGATATTAAAATTTTTTTGGAATTTTATAGCAATTAAATTATTAAAAAAAAAAAATAATTAAAAAGTTAAACATGTGAAAATTAGTAAAAATTACAAGAGAAAATTTTTAGAAGCATTTTTTTATTGTAATTAATTTGTTAAAAAAATTTTTACAATCGACAGCTGACCGCTAACTTCAGTATTATAAAATAGGAGATATTAATTTTGACATTAAACTATTGTTATAGCTCTTCAATTTTAATACAGCTTTAAAAAAAATTACTTTTATCCATTATAATTATCCAAAATCTGACTAAATTATTTTATTTAATAAATTTATTCTTACAACTTATGAATCAATCCCGCCCGATAAAAACTTGTTTTGTTCATGATACAACAGTACATTCATACCTACAGTGATAGCAACATAACAAATATGTCTATAGTATAATTCGTTTTACACATAACAATATGGCTGTTTTGGCTTTATGTGTATAATCACTCGTTTCTCAGCGGCACTGAGTGGCATAGCGGCTTTTAGCCAGTGTATTCATTTTATTTTAATGGCAATTCATGGCACAAGTTGACTTAAAGTTATTTTGAGATTCAATTAATTTTTCAACAATCTGCTGTTTTTTTTTATTAAAAAGTTTAGTTGCGGCATAAGATCTCACAAATATGGTCAAATTAACCACAGAATTGATACAACAATCGATGCAGTATATAAATCCTGTACGAGACAGAGAATTGGACCTTCGAGGTTAGTAAACACCATGTATGATACAATTTTTATTTTCTTAAAAATATTGTTGCTTATCAAAAAATTGAAAATTTTAAAGAAAAATTTCTTAGTTTTTAAGTGTTAATTTAGGAGTAAATTATTACTATTAAGTTGACTGATTTCATTTTTCGTTTTTGTTGAAAAATTTATCTATGTAGTCGTGAACACGCTTTAAAAAAAAACTAAGGTTTTTTCGACCAAAAATAAGTAGACCCCTTTTTTTAAGTATATACTTTACAATTGACAATTATACAATAAGTAAAATCAATTTAATGATTTTAATGATAATCCAACGAATAAATAAAAATATTTTTTATTTGTTTCAGGTTATAAGATACCAACAATTGAAAATTTGGGAGCTACACTCGTAAGTTCATTCGTATTTTATTATTAATTTTTTTTTCTGTTAAAAATTTCGTTAATTAACTTTTTTTTTCTAGGATCAATTTGATACGATAGATTTCTCCGATAACGACATTAGAAAATTAGATGGCTTTCCATTCTTGAAAAGAATTAAAACATTATTTTTCAACAATAACAGAATTGTTAGAATCTCTGAAGGTTTAGAAAATTACATACCCAATTTAGAAATGTTAATACTTACTGGAAATATGATACAAGAATTAGGCGATTTGGATCCTTTGATCCCTCTAAAAAATCTTCAGCATTTGTGTCTATTACAAAATCCAGTATCAGCTAAACCACAGTACAGACAATACATAATATACAGATTCCCACAACTTCGCGTACTGGATTGTCGAAAAATCAAGATGAAAGATAGAGAAGAGGCTGTTGAATACTTCCAAAGTAAACGAGGCAAAGAAATGGCACGAGAAATAGCTAAAAAAGCTAAAATGCAAGCTGCTATGGGCAATTCCGATAAACCATTAATGAGTACTGCTGAGAAAAATAAAATTAAGAACGCTATCTCCAATGCAACATCATTAGATGAAGTAAAACGACTAGGCAAATTACTTCAATCCGGTAACTTCCCTACGGAAGAACATCAACAAAACGGTAATAGAAATTTATAATTCACAATTATCATGAAAAAATGATAAGTAAAAATCAAACATGTTATTAGTTGTTTAGTTTTCGCATTGCAAATTCAATCGAGAGTTCAAGTCGATTATGTAAATTAATTTTTCAAGTCAAAATATTCAAATTATAAACCTATTGTTCTTTGAAATCAACATAGTGATAATGATAATAATGATTTAAGTTTTTGATAATCTCAATAAATATTAAATACATTTTTAAGTTATAAATATATTGTAATATTAAGCAAAATCATATTGATATTCATGTATAATTGGAGAATTACTGTTTACTGATTTTAAAATTATCGTTTTTATTTTAGGAACCAACGGCAATACTGAAGCTATGCAAGAGGATGATTAAGTATAAAATTTGAGTTATAATTATTCTATAGCAAGTTGAAACAAAAGTTTGAAATTTACAGTAAGTACGGTGGATTGAAAAATTATTCCTATTATCTTTTGTATTAAATTAATGTTATTTAAGCTGATAAGATACTTTACTACGTACAAATGGATTACAAAAAAAAATTTCTTAAATAACGATTTGCACTATTAAATGGAAAAAATAAAATTTTATGTTCAATGTGAAAAATGTTCATGAGCCATGAAGCGATACAATTAATATCAATAAGTATTAATAATGTTATATTGATTCTATTCTATCTTTCAGAATTAAACACATCATTATTTTCTCATTGAAGATCAAGGAATTTTGTTATTATTTTTTATTTCTATTATTGGAATATTACCATATAGTGTACATAAATTATCATTAAATAAATCAATATCATTCCATATAACTATTACTTGCTTATTGAATTTACAGTAATGAACAAAATCGATGACTGATATTTAAGCTTAGATCACATTATTTAGAATTTCAATAAATCTTTTATAGATTGATCCATATGACAGTATTTCTGATCGGTATGAGTTTGGTACGTTAAAAATAATTATTTCTCCTGATTTATCATTTATTATTATTATTCACTAACTATTCATAGCTCAGTATTTTGTATTTATAAATATACATTCTTGGATTTTTTTATCTTTTTTTTTTTTTTCATCAAATGTTTATTATTGAAAAAACAAATCTTTTTTAACTATTACTTTTAAAAGCCGGTCCCAGCTATTCCAGCTTCGTGAATTTGTCCTAATCGAAAAAAGATTTTTAGAAAAAACTGCTACTCGATACATTATTTAATTATCTACTTGCTAGCCGAGCGTTTTTTACGAAATTTTCATTTGTGTGAGGAAAAATTCATAAATTTGCAATAGCTTTGCTGTTGTGAGTGCGACAAGAATAGTACGGTTTCTTTCAAAGAATGCAAAGAGAGAAACAGATGGGACCCGTTCTTAAGAAGCTTAAAAAAAAATTAGGAAAACGGTTGACCCTAAAGGCTATCCCTGCTTCCCTCTAGTTCCATACTTAAGCGCTTAAAGTTGCACTTATGACGTTTTTTAGCCCTTCGAGCTACGAAATACAATTAATGTGTTATATTGAGCTTTCCGAGCTCAAAGAGTTAGCTATTCTATGTTTTTGAGCTCTTAGAGCTCAAAAATCTGATAGAAGTTTGATAAAACAGTATTCTTAAACTATAAACAATAGTTTTTCAAACCCTGTGATTTCGAATGAATCCGAACTTTTAAACACAAGTTGATCTGACCGAAAATTTCCGACTAATTTAAAAAATAGTATATTACACATCTAGGGAAGTAAAATAAGAAATGTCTCAGATCACATGTAATTGTTGTCCGAGGCGAAGCCGAGGTCAATAAACATGTGATCTGAGACATTTCTTATTTTACTTCCCTGGGTGTGTAATATACTATTTAACTTCCCGCTAAGAAAATAGAAAATATTCAAAAATTGGGAAGTTATTGGTTTCACCCCGTTTTACGAATATTGAGTTTTCATCAGATCTCGACGTTTTTAAGCCCTAGAAGGGTGTGCCAAAATGTAACCCGTGGAGGACCTTTTAAAACTGGAATTTTGAGTTCCGCTTTTAACAGGGGCTGTATTTGGGCATTCTCTGCGATATTTTGAGGGGAGAGGATTTATTTGATTTTCATAGAATTTTTTAGCAGAAGCTTAGTTTGGGCATTTCCGCTAAAAATTCAAAATTTGGCCGGAAGTGCCCAATTAAATCTGCTGTTAAAAATTCTATGAAAATCGAATAAATCCTCTCCCCCCAAAATATCTCAGGAAATGCTCAAACACAGCCCCTGTTAAAAGCGGAACTCAAAATTCCAATTTTAAAAGGTCCTCCACGGAAGTTACATTTTGGCACACCCTAATGTAGATCTCTCATAACTTTTGAACAGATGATCCGATTCGATTCAAATAAGCGGCGTTCTAAAGAGTTCCATTGCCCTTAGATTTCTGATACTAGTTCAAAAAATTCCAGTCGATAAATTTTAAGAAATCTAAAAAAAAAAAAATTTCCAAAAATTAGTTTTTTTCGAAATATCTTCTGAACGGCTTGACCGATTAATTCCAAAGACTAGTCAGCGCTTAACTTCAATAAACCACGTCGATCGCCACCGGCCCGGTCAAAATCGGTTGATTCTTTCGTGAGATATAGTTGTCAAAAAGAATTAAAAAAAATGTTTTTTTCAAAATTTTTATGAAATTTTTAGTCTCACCAGTTTGCGCATATAAGATTTTTTAAAAAATTTGGAAAACTATGTTGAATGCCGTAAGCCGCGAGAGAATCGGTTAATTTATCCAAAAGTTATTGCGATTTAAAAATTAAAAAAATAGTGTTCTATAAAACTTCTATGCGAATTCAAAGCTCGAAGAGCTCGAAACGACACGAAAATTATATTTTTGAGCTTGAAGAGCTCAAAAAAGTAATAAGTGCAATCTTGAGCGCTTAAGTATGGAATTAATGGGAAGTTGCAGGGATGGCCTTTAGGGTCAACCGTTTTCCGAATTTTTTTAAATTGTTTTGACAACGATATCTTTCGAACTAATCAACTAATTTTGACGGTTTTTGAGCTCTTTTAGATATATTGTTACATTAAAAACGATCCGAGCAGAAATATCGAAGTTATGTAAAAAAACACTTTTTCGAAATTTTTCGTTTTTGATAACTCATGAACGAATCAACCGATTGTGAACGGTCTGGCGGTGATTCACGTGATTTTTCAAGGTTAAGAGCTGATTAGCTTTTGGAATTGATCAACAAAGCCATTTAGATTTGAGATTTACCAAAATCTAGCGATCAATTGATTCAAATTGTCACGGGATTTTTATTCCCGTGTGCGTCCCTCCCTGCGCCTAGTATTGGTAACAGATCCACACTCGGTGTGTCTCTAAAACTTTTATTATTTTGTATTAATTTATCTATTATATTTTATTTACTATTGTCTATATTTGAGAGTTTAGGTATTATTGTTATTAGTTCTTAAGTATTAATTTGACTTTTGTTTCAGAAAATTGTATTGAATTATTTATAGTTTCATTATTTCATTATTTATATATTTATTGCCGTAAATCTTTGCCATAATGTATTTAATCATATTATAAGCTTGTTTCAGCATTTAAGACCAAGGTCCAACGATGGGTATCGGGGCAGGTAATAAAGAAAATGCAAAAGCATAATATTGATTATTGGTAAT
Source organism: Cotesia vestalis (assembly GCA_000956155.1). NCBI lineage: Eukaryota > Metazoa > Arthropoda > Insecta > Hymenoptera > Braconidae > Cotesia > Cotesia vestalis. The sequence continues at coordinate 18,012 of JZSA01001007.1, forward strand.
AGATCATAGCCCTTACTCGCATGGGTAATGCCCTACAATATCGGTCGCGAGTAGAGGGACTTGTAAATTTTGAGTAAATTTCTGGAGAGGCCCTCGTGATCGGACACGAGGCCTCATAGTTTTAGGTAAAACTAAAATTGGCAGACACGCGGGAGCCCGCATAGTGTAAGGAGTGTGGATCTAGCGCCTTGGTTCGAGTCCCTTTTTGGTGAGTACTCACAAGTTGAGCTGAATTATTATCCGCACGTCACGTTGCCTCCTGGCTCTTATAATTTGTTATTAAAAAGTACTATTCATCGAGTCGATCCCGTCGTTAGTAAGGGGGTTTGTAGTAAAATACCTGTCCCGAAAGCCATGCGTTTGGGTCCTCGAATGGGCCGGTATTGTTTAAAATTTATAATTGTATTTCTCGAGATAACCCGACTGAGGAATTCGGGTATGGACTTAATCTTAAGTAATTTGTTTTGAATAAATATTTGTTTATATAATCGTTAATTGTTCGCGATCTACAAAATTACTGTTTCTCCTTTTTCTTAACACCTTTATATTATTTATTTCCCTGGAATACCTGCAGATCGGCCCTGGAAATACAGGGTTTGTTATTTTTCCCTGTTTGAGAAAAAATAACTGGCGTCCAAACGTGCACTAACCCAGCCTGGGTGGCTGCTGCGGTGTTGCTTAGGAGATTAAGAGCATATCCTAAGCTTCCAATTCGGTTCTGTTTATTTTATTTTGGGCGACCTGGACAAAATTTCAACTTTACTCGACGTATCCACCGTCGAGTCGTGTATAAAATAGTAAAATTTTGTTACAAAATTATCAGGAAATTTGATGGCACGATAGTCTGTCATAGGTCGGTACCAATCGGTCGAGCCGTTTAGATGATATTTCAAAAATACGAATTTTCGGAAACTATATTTTTGAGATTTCTCGAAATTTATTGACTCGAATTCTGCGAACTAGTATCAAAAATCTAAGGACAATGGAACTCTTTCCCTTTCCCTTTCAGTCAAACATCAAATGTTATTACATACGGGGAACCTCTCGCTGAACACACGGCAGTTAATTATCAAATATTTCCATACGGGGAACCTCTTGACGATTGTCATCAGCTCAGTCTCAAATAATATCTCATACGACCAAGTTCCAACAACGAGTATATTTTTATTCAATATATACCTAAAGTTCAACGAAACCAAGCATTGATTTCAAATTTATAATTAAAAACGTTCTCAAATTATAATAACTACATCATCAATCTAAGCATCGTGGTTGACGATCAGTCATTATCCAACAACACACCAACCAGTCCAACATCGGAGGACTCTCCATCCAAACTTCATCGCCCAGAGACTTCAACGCCGAGTCAACTCAAGGTTTCAACCTCAACACAACTGCTCAAATATCCTTCAACGACCCATTCTAACCGTAACGATACAATAGAGTAGTAATCAGTAACGACATCGTGAATGTATTGTCAGAAGAATAAACACCTATTTGATATTCTTAAATCGTAAGTAATTTAATAATAGTTGTCTCTACTATTTCTTACATATTTCTTTCTCATCCTTTTCCAACCGGTTCGGATGGTCATCCCCTTAGGATTAATTAATCAATAAGTTCCTACACCAACGAGATTCGTCAACAAGTGTGACTGTAACTCCTAGGATAAAGGCATTTAGTTATCTGACCGTAAAAGCAAGCAGTCGATTGCATTTGTGTCGTCCCCCGACGTAACACTTACAATACTTTCAAATATTTTTTCAACTCAAATGCTGCGAAGAGGTTATCTTTTTTTTTTTTCAAAGAACTACTTCGTACGTTGTAAATTTAATTAAAATCAGTTTATTTGTTCTGATGAAATGTTTAATGAATAGAACAACTGAATTTTCAGGCTTGACTAGCTCGAAAATGAATAATTGTTGTACTTGTGGGATCAAAGAGCTTGAAATCATGATATGTGAATTTTCAAGCGTTGTAAGATTGAAAATAGGGGGAAGTTATAAACGCTTTACATACATTATTACCTGTCAATAGCTCTTCGAGCTCAAAAATATAATTCCCGTGTCATTGTGAGCTCTCCAAGCTTAACGAAATAGCTATTCTATGCTTTGAGCCATTCGAACTCAAAATTCTGATAGAACTTTCATAGAACACAATTTTTTGAATTTTCAAACCGTAATAACTTTTGAATGAATCGACCGATTCTGACCGAACTGGTGGCGATCAACGTAATATTTCAAAGTTAAAAGCTGAATCGTTTTTGAAATCGATCAATGAAGCCATTAAAAAGTTATTCCTAAAAAACAGTTTTTAAAATTTTTTATTTTTAAGATTTTTCAAAATCTACCGGCCGAATCGGTTCAACTTTCCAAAAAATCCAAGTTTGGTGGAACTCTTCGGAACGTCGCTTAGTTCGTTCCAATCGGTCAAGCCGTTCGAAAGTTATAAGACACACACACACACACACACATCATCATCATCATCGCGAAAACATTCAGGGAAGCTTCCTAGAACCTCAAAACGTCGAGATCTGATCAAACTTAATTTTTGAAAAACGGGGTAATACCAATAACTTCCCGATTTTTGAAAATTTTTAATTTTCTTAGCGGGAAGTTAAAAAATTGAACAATGGCTTTATCGGGCTATGTATAAGAATAACATGAATATTAGCCACTCATAAAAACATTTTCATAGGTAATCATCTACAATATCGCGAATTTAGGTTTTCATAAAATCATTATTCCAAAGACACTCTTATGTATTGTAACTATTTGTATTCGTTGTTTTAAGTAAATGTTCGAATAATTGGCAGTTAAATGACTATTTCTTAAATTTGCGATCTTTCATCGTACGTCAACCATGCAATTACATTTTAACAAACTCGTTACATCGTTGTTGAACTGACAATGAAACTATTCCTGCGTGCCAGAGAACTTAAAAAACATAATTTTCTTCTTTTTTATTCCACTCATTTCATTTTTTAGCTAATCGTACGAATGTCAATGTCTGAATTATTATTCGTAAGTGAAGTAACGGTAATAGCCAACCGGTATTTGTTGATACACAATGCAAAACTATAACCTTGAAATATTCATAAACACATTAAAGATCATACCATAACGTTAGGATAGTTCTTTACCAACAATCGAACAGTCTAGAAAACTTCATTATGACGAACAAACGTAATTTTCATTTCTTAATATAATTGCATATGCAAAGATGAAGAAAATGAGAATTGATACTTTTAGTTTATCTAAGTGAAATATATGTACTACTCATTAAATACGTAAATAAACATTTAGTAATTTCCAGTTGAGTATTTTAAAGGATGTCGTCAACGAAAAAGTGAAAAAATCTTGACTTCAAAAATATTTCGACTACTTCGTAACCATATTTATTTTTTGCGTTGAAAAATATAAGAATAATTTAACAGCATGACAAAAAGTAATTACGAATTGTGACGTTCTGGCAAAAATTTGAACTGTAAATCGATAATTTATTGTAAAATTATTAAATGATTTTCTTAGAATTACATTTCAAAGGAGATTCGTTGCTTTGTTGCTGAATTGGCAACGCGGCAACGGAAATTTTAGACGATAAGAAGTCATCGCGGCCCGCGAAACGTTAATGTACCTACGTCAGCATGGGATTCGGGCCTCGACGACGTTCCCGAGATGTAACCTGAGCCCAACATTGGCTGCCACTAATCATTTGTATAATTGAATAATTCACTAAGTCAGTCGACCGGGAGAGCTCTTCGAGCTCGGACTTTGTCCACCGGCTTCTATCTAACTTTTTTCTTATCATTAAATTTTTATGTTACAATGTTAATCTTGACTAATTACTTCTAATAGGGGCGAGCGCTTCTTAGAATTCCACCCTATTTCCTAATATTTCTATAGGAGCGAGCGCTTAGTAACTGTTCCATCCTGTTCCTATCAGTAAAAATTAATAATAATTTTATAAATATCAATCATGGTACGAGACATTATCTGTGCGGCCCACCGGGGATCTATCGATCGGCTAACGAGGCCGGCCGAGAAATAAATCTTTAAGTTCGAAAAATCCAGAACGTAACACGAATAAAGTTTAAATAATTAAAAATCATTATGTATGGCGATGTCTGCAAAGTTTAAATTTTCTGTAGTGCTTGGAGACTTTTAAAAAATCAATTTTTGGACTACAAATCAAAGCATGTGTCCGGTGTTGTTGAAAAAACGAATACAATTGAAACTGTCACAACCACCCTGGCGGTTTTTAAAATACCGTCAATTTTTGGTATTAATGCGTTTACCATAAATTTATCGTTATAATTCTAAAATAATACAATATTTCGGTGGTTATATGGGCCAGTTTTTTTTTTTTTACTATAGCTATACAGCATTTCTACCGTACTTTTGTTGCAAAGTTCAGGAATAATTCTATAAAATTATCGTAAAACTCTAGAACTTTTACAGTACAAAATTCTGATATTAACTATAATATTAATATCATTTTACAATAATAAAATCTTATTTCTACGGTAAAAATACTGAAGTTATACCGTAATTTTGCCGTATTTATACTGATGTAATTAAAAATATGATGTTCTCTACCGTAAAATGGACGGTAGTGTTGATTACTCGGTGGGTCTTAATACTATATGTGACTGAATGAATAGTTACGCATAGTGTCTCAAATAGCTTGGTTGTTAGAGCTTTTGGGGCGTAACCTGATGATACGGGTTCGAGTCCCGGTCGGGACTAAAAAAAAATGATAACAAAAAATAATAATAATAATAATAATAATAATAATAATAATAATAATAATAATAATAATAATAATAATAAAGATGTGCGGTGCTTGCTACGTGGCCTCCAAGCGGCGCATCGCGGGAAACGCAGACCATAACACCAGGTCTGTAGGCGAACGACGTAGCCATTGCAGTGGGCCAACTACCCACTGCATGGAAATAACTGAGTTACGGCAAGACATCAACTCAGAAGTGCTCCCCACAACCGGTCCTTTTCGGATGAGGACCATTCATCAGGTGGGAGGAGCACGCCGGACCCGATGAACGTTGACGACCATGGCGCCTATAGGATAAACTTTAAGTGGACGGAAGAACTGAGAGTCGATCTCTTGGTGTGCTACCAACGTAGCGAACCGGGGGTGAGCGGTTATATGGCCCGGATGCACACTCTTTGGAGTGATATACATCCGGAGCTTGCGCATTTTACGCCCCAACACCTGCGTAGCTATGCCGCTTATCTTCGGCGCAATAGAAGATCGCTTGTGCCGGATAGAAGGCAGTCTAATAGACTTTCCTTTCCGGCGCAATTGCACCAAGAGCGACGCCATTCCTCCATGGACGACAACAATCCCTTTGCAGGACGGCAAGTAAGTATATCTAAGAAGATAACTTACTCAAAACAACAGCTTGACGCGGTAAACGAAGATCTCCATGCAAACATACTGGAAAATTCCACTCTGCTCACTGTGAGCCAGGTTGTGTATGGTGCAGCAGTTTCGGCTTTTCCGAGAGAGAGACATTGTCTCTCGATCGAGGCAAGGTTAAGACAGCGCATTTCACAACTTGGTTTCAAAATTGACAGATCCCGGAAACAGGTCTCCCGCATTCAGTGTGTGATTGAGTTTGAAACAACTCAAAGAGCATACACGCCCCAAATTCGGCGCATTGCTGCTGAACTTCGGTGGCGTCATCACACACTGAACAAGAGTACTCTCCTTGTCATCAAGGAAGAGTCTCTTAATAAATTGCGGGCTCTAGCGACTGCCAAAAAGTCACTAGAGAAAAGGCTGAAGCGGTCGGTCGACAACTCGTTGTTTCGATCCAACCCTTCACGCTTTCTGACACCAAAGACCAATGTTACCGGGAATTATCCAACACCTGAGCGGGTGGAAGCTTTTTGGACTGAATTGTATGGAGATCAACCAAACGTGAACGCCAATACTCCAGCTCTGCACGACTTCAAAGCATTCCGTCGGGAACACCGTCGACAGAATGCTGATGAAGAGAGCCCTGCAGTCAGTGTGGACGAAGTTCGTTCAGCTCTAAATGGCAGCAAAAATTGGGCTGCCCCGGGGCCAGATGGCATTAATGTCTTCTGGTGGAAGAAGTTTACTTCTACCCACCTTCATCTGGCCCGCATATTTACATCTTACATTAGAGCTGACGATCCGATTCCGGACTGGCTTGTAGAAGGGCGAACCGTACTGATACCTAAAAAAGGTGACTTGTCTGACCCAAAGAATTACAGGCCTATCACCTGCTTGAATGCGGTTTATAAAATTTTTACGACAATTTTAAACAACCGTATGTTGCAGGAGATCGAACCTGTTTGGCAACGGATATATGAACAGCGTGGCAGCAAAAGAGGCCTGTCAGGTTGCAAAGAGAACCTGATAGTGGATCGATGTGTCTTACAAGATGCGATCTACTATCAACGCAACCTGTCAATGGCCTGGATTGACTACCGCAAGGCATTTGATTCAACTCCTCATGAGTTGATTTTATATCTACTCAAATGCCTGGGGGTCCATCCTGAAATAGTGGAATGCATTCGGCGTACAATGCAGCTCTGGCGAACGCGTTTTCACATTGGAAGTGGACGTTACCGGAGTTGTAGAGTATAAACGAGGTGTCTTCCAAGGTGATTCCTTGAGCCCTCTGCTATTTTGCATTTCATTGCTGCCTATATCTGTTGCTCTCCGTAGAACTCGTGGGTACTCTGTGGGGCCTCCGGGTGATCGAAAATATTCGATTACCCATCTGCTTTACATGGATGATCTGAAGCTGTATAGTGCTGATGAAGATCATCTACAGGCGGCCCTTAACATGGTAGCAGAGTACACTCGAGATGTCGGAATGTCTTTTGGGTTGGACAAGTGTGCGGTCGTTCATCTGGCGAGGGGTAAGTGCTCTGATACGGGTGAAGATGTTGAGTTAGTAGATGGGAGCGTCTTAAGACAATTAGACGCCGGAGGGTTGTATAGATATCTAGGAATGGAAAAGCACCGCATGCATGCGGTCTCGGAAGTCCGAGCAACTCTCTAGAGCGAGTATGTTAGGAGACTCCGGAAAATTTGGTCCTCCGAACTTTCCGGCAAAAATAAAGTCTCTGCCACTAACATGCTTGCTGTCCCAGTCTTACTGTACTCTTTTGGTGTCCTGAAATGGGCCCGAAAGGATTTACGAGATCTTGACATCAAAACCCGTAAGATTATCAATATGAATCGGAGCATGCACCCCAATTCATCAGTCGCCAGATTATACCTCTCCCGGTCCATCGGTGGGAGAGGTTTGCAGAGCTTGGAGCGGCTTCACGACCGTTTGGTCCTGGGTTTAACACACGAAGTTGTCAATTTCACTGCAGAGGAGGATGACTTTCTTATGCAAATTGTTCATAAACATGAAAATGCGCATAGGGGGTCATTCGTGTATAAGGCAGCAATGTATGCGGCAAGAATCCTTGGTCTTGGAGGAATAAACGCTCTTATGGAACTCCGAAAGGAGGAATTTAAGAGCGTCATCAGGAACGCCGAGGAAAAACTACTCCTTGGTGAATTGATGGACAAGTCCATGCACAGCGTGTTCTTTAAACACGTGCGTGATCATGGCTTGTCCACCCAGCTGACGTTTTCCTTCTTAAAGTCAGCTGGCCTGATGTCCGAGACTGAAGGGTTTATATTTGTCTGCCAAGATGGTGTCATTAACACTCTAGAGTACCGTAGCAAGGTGCGCCAGGGGCAGCTTGCGGACACTTCCTGTAGGAGGTGTAAACAACATCCGGAGACGCTTATGCACCTTTTGTCAGCATGTCCTGTGCTGGCGAGATGTGCATATATCCAGCGTCACAATGCTGCCCTGAGAGTACTGTACTATTATCTTCGTCATTGCTACGGTATTGACGTGACACCAGTGCTGCCTTATGTGCCAGGAGATATTCCCCAGGTTGTTGAGAATGACGGTTGCAAAATTTATTGGAACATGCCATTTGCAACAAGCCGGCGGATAGATCACAACAAACCTGATGTTGTGCTCTTCGATAAGGCTACTCGTGACATTTATGTCATTGAGTTTTCGGCCGCGGCTGAATATAACATCTCAGCCAAAGAAGAGCACAAAAGAGAAATATATCAGGATCTCCTGTTTGAAATTGGCAAGCTTTACCCAGGTTACCGCGTCAAGCTTGTCGTTCTGATTGTTGGCGTCCTTGGAGGGATGAAACAGTCTTTTGTATCCTCACTTGCCAAAGTTCCAGCTTGCTCATCAAAAGCTGAGTTCTTGGCAGTCAGGATGCAGAAGGCTGTAATACTTGGTTCTCTCCGTCTACTTAGGGAAATGACTTTGGCCTGCTGTGATCACTAACCGCCTTGTTGTGCGGAGTGATCCAGCAGTAACGGATGGAGCTCAGGCTGGGCCCTCGGAGAGTCGGACTCCGGGGAAAACCCCCCTGAGCATTTAATAACAAAATAATAATAATAAAGATGTTAATTTATTGACCTCACAAAAATTATTCATGATAATTTATAATATTATAAAAAAAATTTTCAACTATTGAATAATAGTAATAAAACAGCATAATTTTGGTATTTAACCGGTAATAGAATAGTAGAGATCTTCTTTTCCGGTTTTTTTCTGCACTTGTGCTGCAAGCATACAGTAAATATGCGATACATTTACGGTTTGTATGCTGTTAATAGACCGTAAGTTTCCTACTGTATTACCGTAAATATTCTGAATTTATTTCGGAGTATTTTTATAAATTAAATAATGCTGTGAAGCGGGAAAGAATAGGAGTTACTGTTATTGTTACGTGAAGCGTTTCACATTCACGTAACAGGATACGTGGTAGGAAAGGATTGAGAAAGGAATGTGGGGAGGATCTTCTTAATGTGAGGTTATAGAATATGCGAGAAAAACCCCGTTTTGCGAAAATCGAGTTTTCATCAGATCTCGACGTTTGAAGGTCACAGGAAACTTCCCTGACTACCCCCGCGATGTTGTCACTATGTCTGTATGTATGTATGTGTGTGTGTGTGTGTGT